>QOVE01004346.1:0-13076 GCA_003521275.1 Tricholoma sp. MG99 | reverse complement strand
ACTCAACAACCTCAAGTGAATATCCTCCCTGTAAGGCACTTGCCACATTGGTCACCTTTATCAATTCATGCAATGCACCTCCATCGCCAACTAAGTCCAAAAAGAAGAGGAACATCAGTATTTCTAAGTTTTACTTTTTTCTACTTGTGCAAGTGTGAGCAAGCGACAGCAACCGCAAAAAGTCAAAAAAGCGACCAGCTCCGCAAGCCAGGTCCAATTTTCTGACAAGCGAGCCATTTTCGTCACTGAAAAAGTGCGAAAAGCATCTAAAGTCATTTATATAACTATCTAAGCACTAATGAACAACATTCAACTACAAAAGTACTACAAACAAACTACGAACACTAAGTTGGGCAATCATTGAAGTTGTGAGAGAGTTTATATACCTGTGTGCGTGCACGGACCATTTGTCAATGTTTGGCGAAAAGAGCTATATAAACGCAAAAATTTTCGGGTCATGCCAGGACATGCCCCAAGTTTGATTTATTCTACATTATGTAATCATGTAAATAATGCCTTACTAATATTATGAAAACTTGTCAGCTTGTCACTTTTTGACTGGCCGCAGGCTAAAAAGCGCAAAAAGCTCACCAGCAAAGCTTAAGTTTCCTGATGAAGACTCAGCCCAAACCTGTTATCATCCTCTGTTTTGATGAAGCACATACCTTAACATCACGGAAAGGCACTGGTTCAGAAGAGTGGTCTGTGTTCAATGAATTACGGCATGCACTGCAGATAGTGCAAAACCTTCCTGTGTTTACCCTTTTCCTTTCGACCACGGGGAAAATTTCCCAATTCACCTCTGCTACAAGGGAGGATCTTTCTGCAAGAGTAATAGCTGGAAAGCTAATTTTAATTCCACCATTCACTGATCTGGGCTTCGATCACTTGGCTACTAGTAGGGTCATAAATTTAGGTGGGGAATGGAATCTAGAGAAATTGACTGCAGATACTTACATATCCCTACTGGGCCGACCATTGTTTGTGCTGTTCGTTACTTGTTCTTTCTGAGCCTCACTTATGGTGATATTGTAGATTGCAACTTGATATGTTGCAGGTGGAGCTGACACCAAACAGGACATTATATTGTTTGCAGCTGGAAAACTCGTCAATGCAGAGTTCACCATCGAAGAGTTCTCCAACAACCAAATTCTGGCTTGTCTGTCACAACGCCTCCCCATCGAGTTTAAATCTACCAACTACATCACTCAAGCAAGCGAGAGGAAGCAAGTCGAAGGCCACATGCGAGTCTGTCTCAAAGTTGATGCAGCCTTCGAGACCATGACAACATCTTCCTCAGAGCCACTGCTTTCTGAAGCCGCCTATTTTATGATGCAAAAATCAAAATTCAATGTGGTACAGGGGTTGAAATCTGTCATGGAGGGTTTTGCGATATCCAAAGGCGACAGAGGAGAGTTTCTTATGTTGCTCCTGTTTACACTCTCCTGTGATGCAGCTATTGGTCTTGCGGATCAGTTTGGTCGACCCTTAGGTGGGAACCATTGGTTCTTCCTGTCCGACTTCCTATGCGAACAAGTTTTCCGAGTGCCAGACATTCCCTCAAATCTCATTACTCAGAAATCAATCAATGCGCTGAAGAACCTCGGCAAGGATTTCCCTGATGCCCAGGTACACTTCAATCATTTTGTCAAAGTTCAAGAACAGAAGGCTATTGATATCACATCACTTCTACTGCTGCTGGGCCGAGGGGCGGGTGTTCTCTGTGCAAATAACCAACGTAGTATTGACAGTGTCATCGCTTTTTTGAAGTGTGGTACGACACTTAGCCGCCAGAATAGTGGATTCATTCTTACCCAGATGAAGAATGATGCGAAGTTTTCGCATGTGCCACAAGGTAAACTCTTTACTGTCATGGACCCTTACGAGCTTGGAATCCTCAAGCCACATTCTGGCGCCATCCCTTTGATAAAGATTGTTTTTGTGTTAGCTGCACAGACACCTTATCTCCATGTTGTTTGCCGCAAGCCAACAAAGAAGTATAATGCTATCATGTATGAGATCTGGTGTGCCGGTATTTCCCCTGATATCCTAGGTCCAGTGCAGACAGAGGATGTTGCCTCCTGGGATGCACTACTTCAGGCTTCTTATGGATGGAAGGACTTATATAAAATGGACTCGACAGTGCTACAAGATCTGAGGAGATCTGCAGCCCCTGGTGCTGCTCTTGATAATGGTCATTGGGCTCATTGGGCTGACCGACTCGGCGGTATGTCAATCTATTTGGGAAATGTGGATTGAAACTCAACATGTGAAACTGCAGACTGACGTTGGCAGCTTCATGCAATTTCGTTTTCATGTACTTGTATCCAGAACAAACATGTGTCTGTGTTCGAATCCTAGGTCTCTATGAGTGGACTTGTAGTTGACAGATCTCGCCTCTCAATTGCTGAAGGTTTTTTTGCCCATCAATCTCAGGCGACCTGTGACAGTACTGGTTTGGCACCTTGCGTGTATAGTAATTCCACTTATTGTCCCTGTCGTTCAGCTGCATCTGCACCAATCTCACCCCGGGATTCTCTCCGTGGTCCAATCACTCCTAAATCCTGACTGACAGCTCTTCCGTCCCAGCTCATCCAAGAGAAGTTGCACGCATAGAATTTCTCTGAGAAATTCTATATTCAAGGTGCCGCAATGTCCACAGACTGCTATTATGGCGCCTGGACAAGTTTTGAAGATGACATGAAAGCTAGATTACTGTACACACCTGACTATTAACACTGGTCCAATTGTTGATCGGGGAACACTGAACAGAGGTCGTGCATTAGTACTTAAACGTTAACGCAGTTGCCCAGACGTCGAGCTCGCTAGCAGCTCGTCTGAACGTTGATTGAAATATATCAGCGGCGCAGCAAGTAGCTAAAGTTGTCGAGAACCTTAGACACTAAAGTGTCCAGGAATAATGAAAAAGATTTACCGATGTAAACAACATGTACTAACAGCAATGATACACCATACGACACGAAACAAAAAGCATCAACAAGTACAGTACAGCACGAGAAATGAGATAGCATCGGAAGAGATTAATGATAAAGAAATGACTATCACCCATCAGATGTAGGCGCCCTGACCTTTTTGGCGTTCGCTCTCGCCAGCCTCTTGTTTCTGGCCTGCAAGACGTCAGAAATAGTAAGACGTCAGCGAGATATTCGATACAGCAGAAGGTAGGTCAGTAACCTTTGCTCGAGTTCTGGCTCCTCTACCTAGCTGTTCCTCCCCTGCATCGTCATCAACGTCATCATTTGGTTCGGATGGAGAGTTTTCTTCCACAAATTTCATTTCAACATCACTAGATATCGCACTCGAGGGCTCGTCATCTGACTCGTCATCTGTTTGCCGCTTCTTCTTGATACGCGTTCGCCTGGTAAGAGACAGGGTGAGTTGGGAACTCCACGACAAGAATAT
This sequence comes from Tricholoma sp. MG99, assembly GCA_003521275.1. Taxonomy (NCBI): domain Eukaryota; kingdom Fungi; phylum Basidiomycota; class Agaricomycetes; order Agaricales; family Tricholomataceae; genus Tricholoma; species Tricholoma sp. MG99. The sequence goes on along the minus strand of QOVE01004346.1, from coordinate 9,653 downwards.
GAGGTTGCACTAACTTGGTGTGTCCATTCGCCTTCGCAGGAGGAGCCTTCCGCTTGCCTAGTGGCTTACGCTCCTTCTTCTCCTGTAATTGATCTTAGTCTCTACTGCATGTATGTTTATCATTACTACCTTGGCATTCGAGCGCTTGGAGAACTCAGATAGCCATGAAAGTGTCTCTTCGGGTAAGTATACTGTCTTCAGGATCTGTACAAGAACTAAGCATCTGTGTGGTGATATACTCAGGGTCGCTTACTTCGTTAGCAGCCTCTGCGCTGGGCAACGGTCGTAGTATATCAGACGGTAGTCTAACCTTGCCCGGATAGCTTTGAATACTCCAAGATTGCGAGTTTGCACGAGTTTTAATCAGTTCCTGTGCTAGCTCGCAGATGACGTATAGGTTCTATGTGAAAGGCGACACGGTAACAAGCATTGCATGTTCGAAGCACATTTGCTTACCTCCGTAAATGTGTGTGATTCCGAGTCTCGGACGGTCTTGCCCTTCGTCGCTAGATGATAAAGAAGCGAGATGTTGTCTGGGGTGACAATGAGATTGAGGTAAAATTGGACATATCTGTAAACGAGGAAGAAATGATTGATTGAGATATGTCGAAAATCAAAGTCATCATGACAGAAACAAACTTTGCAACATCCAAGAGGTCGTCATGGGTGGTGTTAAAGTCAGGATGGTGCGCTAGAAGATGTAGCAAGCGGATAAAAATGAGTTCGAGGTGTTCAGCCCTTTGACCTAGAACAAACGTCGGCTATGGGTCATCAAGAAAAGGTGATGAGATCTACTGGAATTCATTTTCTTGAAAGTGCCCGAAATGTACGATGCAGCCTGACACACAATATTCAATGTATGATCAGGTCGACAATGGTATATTTAAACATACCGTGGATTTGACATCAGTCTCTGGATCATGTACTGTCAGGAATGGAATGACGTTGTAACGAGGTGGAAGTTTGCGTAGTTGCAACAGAGATAGGAGTTTCGCCAAAAATGACACCCGAACGTTATAACACGAATCCTGAGCGAAGAAATACGTAAACGCAAAAGAAAGCTAAATGCAATGAGAGTACACACTTGGATGACGACAGCTAATCTCATGAATCTCGGGGAAATAACCGTCGCATAGCTTTCAACAGTGGAGAGATGAAGTAATGATACAGCGGCTTGGAGCCTCATGCGTGATTTGACTTTCGGGCTGAAGTCCATTCATTTATCAGCACCTTCCACAAAACCAGCACTTCAGGATGGCGTACTCTTCGCTTTCGCTGAAACTTGCCGAGAAAGACCCGTTATGCTCAAGTAAAGTACCGAACATTTTGAGTACCGGAGTTGAGATTTCCAGTGCTTTGTCCGAGGAAGCATGTGCAAGACTACGATTCCGGCATACCTTTAGCGCTAGAATTTTCGCTTGTAGCCTGGGAGAAACGTCTTCGTCTATCACCCATTCTTCTTCAGCATCCACCTCGTCCTTCACATATAGTTCTTAGATAGTGCAACACATGACAGAGTAGAAATTTACCGGGTCTGGCAAAGTGGGTACCATGAGCACCTTTTTGAGCAAGAATGTCATAATGACGTCGCTTTTGTGCTCGAAAGCGTAAGGTGCAAACTTCGCGAGTTCAGCCAAGACAGAAATGCGTGCTAGGGTCATTTCCGGATCAGAGGCCTCCTGCGAGATTCCTTCTGTGATTGTCTAGCAAACAAAAAGATCGTTATTGCTGCTCTCTAAACTGCAATATGCGATTACCTCAACAACTTCCGTGCATACTTCTTCTCCATTCGTTAAAGATGCTAGAACACGAGCAGCGTACTTTGAATGGCGTCTGTTCGACTGGAGGGAAAGTCTTGTAATACGTTCGATGGTTGGCCTGCATACAAATAGCCGTCACTCACAGGGAGAGGACCAAGAAAAAGATGAAACAATAACCAACCTGTCTGTTGGAGCAAGGTTGCCATCCCATCTCAACACCGCCGCAAGAGCATTTAGCCCGACCTCAACTAACGTCACGTTCGTATTCTCGGAAATCGCTTTGATCAGTTCGCCAACATGAGATTTATAGATAGCGGCGAAATGTTTCGACACAAAATGTAAAAGAGTCTGAGCATGTGCTGCCTTTGTATTCGATTGGCTTGCAGTACTGCCATGTCCCTTTTGAATGTGTCTGATGAGGGTCGGAATTGAGGACTGGTTGACGATACGAAAGCTAGAACGCCGTAACAAGGCAGCCATTGTCGGAGCAATTGTCGCCGAAAGTTGTTCCATTCGTTTATTGAATTCATTCTGAACGTCGATGAAAGTCAGGGTAAAAACTAACTGGCTGTAAATATCCCATACCGTTGCTTTGATGAGGCTCTTAAGCTCCGTCTGTGGGTCCATACATGTCTTCATTAATTTGTATAATCGATTTTCATTCAGCTTGGCAAAGCCATGCAAGTCTTCGGCAGTTTTGGGAGGATCAGCAAATGTCCCTATCGTGTGTTGGTAAAGACAGAGCAGTGTCTAAATCGAGAATGAGCTGACCAGCAATGTGTTGGACCAAGCCGTTGAGTTTCTGGACAACTGCATCCTCATCCTCGTCAATAATGCCACCCTAAAGGAAAAAGTTGAGCATCGCTGCAGTAATATACCGAACGTATCCAGACATTATTCTTTATGCAAGCGGACACAAAATGGTCATATACATTGGGTCGTCTGGAGTAAGATATAAGAGAAGGTACGAGAAGTCGCGAGCGAATCAGAACTTGTACGTACACATACTTCAATCCAGTCAAGGTCAAGATTGCATTTATGGACTTCTCTTCGAGGTACTTCATTGTTTGCAGCAGTCTCTCCGTCCACGCAACTTCGTCGACATCGCCGACTTTTGAGTTGGATGATATGGAAGAGGAAACTAGGGGAAAGATATATTCCAGGGCAATCTCTTCGACAGTAGTCCTTTGAAAGTGAACAGGAAAGATATAGAGTGAGCATGAACTAAACTAGACTACTCTTACCTGACTTCGGAATTAATACCAATCAGCTGGAGAACCGAATTTGGGATCCAAGAGAACTGCTTGATAGCTAAAGGGTCGTTATTCTCGCTGGTCATTGGGATTCAGCAACATAAAGACGAGATATAAAATGCTCACATTTCTGGGTAAGCGAGGCTATACAGCTTGCCGAGACTCGTTAAGGCTTCGACACGAACGGTGTGCTGCGCAGCCAACTGAGAAGGTGGTACGCGACGGAGCGCTCCAACTTACCTTTTTGTCCATGGCACGGTCTGCTACTGTACGGAGTTGCCTTTCTGATATATGGTGGAGCGCCGTTTCGTAATCTAATTGACCATAAAGTTTGCAGGCAGCAGCTCGAACTTTCTCGTCTGGATCAAGAATCTTCGCAATTAGTGCCTCTAGACGTAGGTTACTCGATGGATACTATACAATGATTTCGAAAACAAACCTTCAATGACTTCACTATGCTCAGGTAAATTTGTTAGAAGCCCTCGGGCAACCTCGACAAAGGCAAGCCTGATTGCCGCAGATCGATCGTTCTTCCTCAAAATCCAGACATTCCAAGTAGTTGGATACTTCCTCACTAGATCCGAGCCTCCTTTGTCCGCATACATCTCTCCAAGTGTTTGAGTGGCGATCGATCGAAGCGTGAGCTCTTCCACACGTAACTCCTCCTCTAGTTGAGGGATCACGCTGTGAAGTAGTCCAGGGCAAGAGTGGTGTAAACGTTTGATAAGCTCATGTGCAACACGAATTTCGTTGAAGTCTTCGTGGTTTGAATTTGATACAATGATGTCTGTAAAATGCTGGCATACGTGCCGCTGCAGTTTGTCGGCAGTGGCATTACACACTTGCACTGCTAGGCGGTAACCAGATTGTTGAGTCTGCTAAAAGGTGATCAGTAGATGTCTAAGATCGGCTCGAGCTGCAAGCTATTTGTCGTCGCAAGAAGATTTCAAGACAAGTTCATGCACAGATGCGAGTAAAGTGACACAGAATCGTCAGGTATGATTGAATACATGACCCAGAGCCATATACGATGAAGCAGCATACGAAGCCGACGCAGAGCAGTGAGAGGGACGGGACGTACAGTATTCTTATCCATGAATTGAGACAGTGTAATCTCTAGCACCTCTGTTGGCAGCACTTGGCATTCGTCGATTAGAGCAACAAGGATATCCACCATAAAAATTTCAATCTTCTTGGCAAGGTCGCGTTTGACAAGGCTGAAGAAGTCGCGAAATATCTCAACCATGAGTTCCTCCGCGGTTGGTAAGTCGCAGACAAGAACAACACTTTTCACGGTCGATAATGATTCGAGTAGATGAAAATACTCGTTGTAGTACGGAGAGTCCGCTCCCTTTAGTCCGGTGGAAAGTTGTCGAAAAAAGAATTGAAAGATGTCTCGAAGTTCTGATTGTGTGTATGGCGCATCTGGAGCGTAGAGTCTGAGAATGTCGGCCAGACAGCATGCGGCATAAGCTTTTACTCCTCGATCCTTGTGCAGAAGTACTGAGGTATTGACGAGTTCCTTCCGTACTGTTCCAAGCGAAGCGACATCGACAACTTCTTGGTCAAGTGCGGCGAGTTCAGTGTGCAATGTCTTCAATTTCTTCAACAGAGCATCAGTTGCAAGTCCTTTCCCTATCAGCTTTTCGTGGAACTTGAGTTTTTGCTTCGGAGGTTCTACATTTGCGTGGCGAGTCTGTGCCACCATGGTTATGTGGAAGGGTGAACGTTGTGGACCGCGGACAACGATGAGGACGACAACAACAAAACCGTGATCGGCGGGCACGCGTTGTTTGGGTTTGTTCCACCGTCAAACCAGTTTCTCACTCTAAGTACTGATGTCCAAAGCCCTGCCAACTCCTCCCAAGAGGGCCCTTCCATCGAAGGAGGCTTCTCTCTTCAAGGAATTACTAACGTTATACGAAACAAAACAACTTAGAAAGGGCCAAAAAACTGCAGATCAGATCCTCAAGAAATTTCCTGAGCATGGCGGTGCGACTTCCGCATTATACCCTCGTGGTCGAGTATTAAAGAATTCTGTTCTTCAGAAACAATATGCATGAAAGGTCTGCTTTTGACGCACATGGGACGGCGGGAGGAGGGCATCGACCTAGTGAAGAAGGGTGTTCGGCTCGACTTGACATCACACATCTGTTGGCATGTCTTCGGTCTCATTCAAAAGGGCGAAAAAAATTATGAGGAAGCGCTGAAGTCATATACACAAGCCCTGCGTTTTGATAAAGTGCGTTTACGTCAGGCGAATGGACAATGCATACCTGATGGAAGCGATGGATTAGGAAAACCTAAATATCCTGCGCGACGCGGCGCAACTGCAGACACAGCTACGACACTTCGAAGGTTTGGTAGAAACGCGGCACACGATAGTCAAACTTCGACCCACACTCCGTCAGCACTGGATTGCTTTGGCGGTTGCGCATCATTTGAATGGAAATCTTCATGAGGCGAAACGGACTCTAGAGCATTATAGGCGGTCACTGAAGGCAAGTCTGTTTATTCCAGAAAGATCAAGACCAGTTCATTAACACTTGGTTTAGAATGTACCAGATTATGACATCGAGCACTCCGAAACACTCCTGTATCATATTCAAGTACTAGAGGAAATAGGAGAGTTTATGGAAGCTCTTGCGATGCTGGATGAAAGCTCAAGATCTAGAGCAATCGTCGACTGGACGGCTATCATCGAAACACGAGGCAAGCATTCATGTATATTGACAATCATATCCGTCTGATTACCTCCAGCTCGTTTACTGTCAAAAATGAAATCGGAAGAAGCCGAGAAGGCGTGGCATGCGCTAATTGAGCACAATCCGGACTGTTTTGACTATTACAAGGAATATCTGTCGCATCGAGGTGCAGCTATCGGTGCGTCCCAGAACACTGTTCACATACCCCTACCTAATCACGCTGGCAGATTCCACTAGCGAAAGCGCACTATCCATTTTACGAGAACTCTCAACTCAACTTCCTCAGGCCTCAGCTCCGCAGAGGCTGGCTCTCACAGTTGCTGTGGAGAACGATTTTAGAGAGCTTGTCAAGCCATACCTTCTCTCCGGTTTGACGAAGGGTATCCCCTCACTATTCTCCGACATCAAAGCCCTTTATCGGGACGATGAGAAGCGACAAGCTGTCGAAGAGATCGTCGAGACGGCTCGGGCGGAGTTCGCTACAATTCAGTCAACTTCAGTAGACCCGACCACCTATCTCTGGACATTATACTTCCTTGCACAGCATTATTCCTATCTCTCGCGGCCAATAGAAGCTCTTGAGATCGTAGATCTTGCACTCTCGCACACGCCGACACTACCAGAACTCCTTACATGCAAGGCTCGGATACTCAAACGCGCCGGAGATCTTTTGGGAGGAGCTCGTTGGCTTAATGAGGCGCGGCTCCTGGATGGCCAAGACCGTTTTCTCAACACCAAGTGTGCTAAATACTTGCTGAGGGCTGGCTTGGTAGAGGAAGCTAGCACGATTTTGGGATTGTTTACCAAGGTGCGACTTCAAGTCACCTGTGGCTGTCCTTTGACTCTAAATGGTACGTCCTTAGAAAGATGCAATAAGCCCTGGTGCGGATCTAGAGGACATGCAGTCCTTGCTTTACCTCACCGAAGAGGCTGATGCACATTATCGTCACGGCAAACCCAACCTTGCCCTAAAGAAATACATCGCTATCCAAAGGGTATCTTTCATTTTTATTGGTTAATTTCAGATATTCTCAAGCGTGTTTGGCTCAGATCTTTGACGAAGTCGAGGATGATCAATATGACTTCCACGCCTACAACATGCGCAAGTTCACGATTAACGTATATCTAAAGTTCGTCTCAATATACTGAGCGGTAATCTCTAGTTGATTATATCCCAACAGGCTCCTAAAGTGGGAAGATCAGCTAAGAGCGCATCCCGCCTATGTTCATGCAGCGCTGCTAGGGTCACGGGTTGGTTAACACCCTTCGAACTAGCACAAGACTGACATTTTTTTTAGATTTATGTCGCGGTCCATGACGATCCATCGCTCATAACCGCCTCCGCATCCAGTAGTTACATACTCTTGATATATAGATATCTCCTGCTAACCTTTTCCAAGATCTGACTGACGCAGAAAAGAAAGCAAAGAAAAAGGCCAAGAAGGCCGCACAAAAAGTCCAAGAAGATCATAAGAAAGGTTCACTGTCTCTGGTATTCGAATTTCTCATTCTGATAATGTGTTGTAGGGCCTGTCCCCTCGTCGAACGAAGACAAGGGGCTTGAGGCAACTCCTGCAAAAGACGAGGATCCGGAGGGGCTTAAGTTGATTGCCTCTCCAGATCCACTGGAACGGGCTGCTAAGCTGTTAAGTCCGCTAAACGGTCTTGTGACAGACAACATCGACATCTGGATAGCTATGTACGACGTAGCAATACGTCGAAGTGAGTGTGAAAACTGTATAGAATTTGCCATCCTGATCCTTCCGATTGTTTAGAAAAACTCCTGCAGGCCGTTAGAGCGCTTAAGCATGCAAAATCCTTAGATGCGGAGCATCCCGAGCTTCATATACGGCTAGTACACTGTCGCCTATCGGGTATGCGATCCACGATCCAGGTTTACACTGAGATGTAACCTAACTTTCGACTAGCAACAGAACTACCTCAACAACCGCCGCCGCCGATAGGCCCACTCTTCAACGAAGCATTGGCTCAACTACTTCCCGAGGAGTTGTCATTGGAAACGTACAATTCTCAATACCTCCAGCGTCATTCTACCTTGGTGCCTGCTATTCTAGCCGCTGCGAAAGTCATGCACAAACTTCAGTCGTCCCTGGCCGAAATAGAATCTACCATATTCACAGCTCTAAGACCAGAAGTAAAACTCAACGTCATGGTACCAGACTTTCTCCGTGCTGAGTGTGCCTTGTTAAAATCTCACTCTGTAGACCGCGTTTTCCGTCAATGAATTTCTGATATCCATCAAGTCGGAGCGCGCTGAAGAATTTCGAACGGCGTGCGACGCCAAGTTTGAGCTTTCAACGATATTCAAGAGCTCCGCCGAGCTTGCGGCCCTCAAAAAGCAGGTGTTGGCTGGGAGTGACGGAAGCAGCGAGGAGGATACTTTGTAATTCCCATGTAGAGTATTGCAAGGATTATGCACATAGCTTGGGAGGTCGCAACCGAGGCATTGGCGTGAGATATAAAAGGTCATTAGAGCGTATCTGCAACCCCACTTCTGGGATATATAAAATGAAGTTTACTGTAATCGCACATCGATTAGCTGACGGAGCCTCTGAAGCCGCAGATACGCTCAACCAAAAGTCAGTCGTTGTAATAATCGTGACTATGTACTGTTTTAGGGAACTGAAATTCTCAGAACACTAATTATAAGGAAGGCAAGTTCGGGTGCTTCTGCAGAAGTGCCGTCCTTGGATAGTGGTATCTTCGAGCCCCCGAAAGGCGGGCGACTATAGTATGATGGCGATGGAAGTCGAAGATTTTTGGGATCTCGAGTCTCATGTGTATATCGGACTTGGCGCCATGAACTTGTAAGTATCGGGTGTACCCTGGGAGTTTCACTTCATCAAACGAAGGGTGCATACCCAAGCATCCTGAATCAAAGCCTTAGGAAAGTTGCAATATACGTGTACTGGCAAAGGAACATTCTTCATAGAATGATCACCAATGAACCTTTGCTATTATTCGACTCCTCAGTGCACACAACTGACTGCATTCAAGTTCCACATCGAGGGCATCATATTAAGAATGTATTGACAAGGAGCAGAATAGACCACAAGAATAAGAGACGAAGCCAAAGAAGCCAAGAGGGCTATAAATGAATTCGTAAGCAGTCGAAGATCAAGCGTACAATAGGTCCGCAACCTATCCACGAAAAGGATCAGACATCCAAAGGAAGGTCATTGCGACCCGCATCGCGTCGACCCCCACCTTGCACCCAGCGCACCGTAATGGCGGCCCACAGCTCACCGTGTCTTTTGGGTTCAACACGAATGAGGGGGAATATAGATGTTCGGTTTTGGGGGAGTACTCCATCGCTGGAGGACGCTAGGGTGGAAACTGCGAATGTATGGTATGTTTCATCATGGATTGGGGAGTGCGATAGGTTGCGGAGGCGAGAGAAAAAATGGAAGAAAACCCACCTTGAATGTTGTGAGAGAAGCATTGTGGGTATGAGGTCCCTAAGCCTGTGGAAAATTGTTGATTAGTAAACTGAACGAAGAGAGGGGTAGACGCCAAAAAACAAAGATCAGACGAAATGGCACTGGCAAGTACACTGTGCGTCCCGTAGAACGCGTATCTGTTGCGAACAGATAACCTCTATTCCTCGGCATGGTCGTGTAGGACGGGGAAGAGAATAAAGTCATCATTGAAACAAAGCAAAACTCGAAATCAAAATGAGAACAACATGTACCCACCATATGCAAGGAAGAGAAGAAGTGACTGTGGAGATGTCAAGCAAAAGTAAGAAAATCTCGAGCAATTTTTAAGGTACATCTCTATTTGGTACTATTTGGTAGGGTCCGTGCACCCATAAACGCCATCACGTGTATGTACTGTGTGCTACGCGAGGTTGCTTGACTGTATACATACCATGACATAATTCTCGTTCCACTTCGACTGTCACACAAACATTT
>QOVE01004344.1:0-10635 GCA_003521275.1 Tricholoma sp. MG99 | reverse complement strand
ACGGCAGTTCTCCTTCCCCTGTTCTGAGCAAAGAGCTGTACGAGCTGAAGCAGCGTAGCCACACCCATGCCATCATCGGTTGCACCAGGAGCAGTCGACACCGAATCATAATGGGCCGAGAACAAGACGGCACCAGCATCATGATCTTCCAAGCCGTCAACCTTGACCAAGACATTCGTTCCCTCGAAATAGACGCCGATGGGCCCGCCGGCGTTGACCCAGGAGCCATTGGAGAGGCAGTCGTCTGCGATGTGGACGTGTGTGTGTGCGGCTGCGAGGGGGCGGAGGCGGGCGAGGATGTAGGCGCGGGCGAGGTCGTTGGAGTGGGAGTTGTATGGGTGGGGGCCGTGGGCGGTGAGGTGCTGGAGGTCGGACAGGGCTTGGGTGAGGTTGAGGGCGGTGGGGTTAGGGTTTGGGGCTGGGAGGTGGTCGGTGAGGAGGACGGCGGTGAAGATGGAGGCGTAGATGAGGCCTACGATGGCGGTGAACATGGCGGTGACGGGGTTAGGGTTAGGGTTCCCTGCTCGAGTGTGGGAATCCACCATCCACGCACGCGTTCTGTTCCGTCACGCGTCTGTGACTCACGTCTCTCTGCTCTTCCATTGAGACATGAATCTCTTCGACGGCGTCCATTACCTTTTATCTTCATCTCTATCCCCCCAGCGATCATCTCAGCTATCCCACATACTCGATATCAATGGCGCTCTATTAGCACACTCAATCCACGACAACGCTCTCACACACTTCATCGCAAACTCCAACAGATTCGAGCATTGGCAGGATGTCGCTGCTCGCGAAGAAGCCGCTCAACTCTGTGTTGTCTCTGTGCGTGTCCATTTGGTTCCCATAGCTGGATGCCAATAATTAATGTGTAATAGGATAAATGGGTCGAACGATCCGTATTACTTGGGAAAGTACAACCGTACGCACTCGTCTACCATCTATAGTTCAGCATAGTGGCTGACTACCTTTTCAGAACTGCTTTCTACTCCACAGATCCGGCCATGATTTTCTCCGGCGTAGTCGCCTGCGCGACCGAGGTACCCGCCGCCTCATCTCCTCCTATATCCGCCCAACTCACACTCCACACAGCTCCCTGCCACAGACCTAGAAGTACTCTCCGCAGGTATCACTGCTCTCGGCGGCCAATGGCGCGTAGGTCTCACTAAAGACGTCACACATCTCTTCGCAATGTCGCCCTCCGGTCCAAAGTACACCACTGCCCTCCATTTCCAGGAACAAACCCGCATCAAAGTGCTCCTCCCGCACTGGTTCGACGACGCCGTACGTATAGGCATGGCTGCCCTCGACACAACACCCTACGAATGGCCAGAGCCCGTCGTGCTCAAGGGACCACCCACCCCAGCTCTGGGAGGCGAAGGCGTAGACAAGGACAAGGAGAAAGAAGAGGCTATCAAGAAGGCTACGCGAAAGGTCGATGCGGAAAAGAAGGCGTTGTACAAGACTGCGTCCTTGTGGACCCCGGCGGACCCTCTGCCTATGTCTGCTGAGCCTACGTCCTCTACTTCGTCCTTGGCATCACCAGTAGCGAACACGAAGAATGTGTGGCAGGGCCGACGTGTGCTACTAAGCTCCACGCTAGAACTTGTGGGTGGTCGCAAGGAGGCGGTAGAGATAGGAATAGCGAGGGCGGGTGGGGTGGTTGTCCACTGGAATGCAGAAGAACAGGAGGGGAGCAAGACCAAGGCACGAGAAGCGGATATGGTAGAACAATGTGATGTCTTTGTGACACGATTTAGGACTGGAAAGGCGTATGCGAGGGTGAGCCAGCCTTGTGTGTATTTTTCTTCCCACTCCTGACCGTCCCAAAGGCTATTCGCCACGCCAAGACCGTCGGCACCCTTCCATGGATGTTCCACGTCCAGTCGACCGGAGTGCTCTCTCCACCCATGGACCAGCTCTTGTGGTATCCGATTCCGAAAAAGCCCATCGACGGATTTTCCGGGCATGTACGTATTCTTTGCCTCCCTTTGCAAAAATCCCATATTGATAACATGCAGGAAATCACTGTGACTAACTACACCGGTGAAGCACGGGAGTATCTCAAGAAACTGATTATGGCTATGGGTGCTACGTTCACCCCTAGCATGTCAGGCAAAAACACCGTGCTAATCGCTGCCTAGTACGTCCCTTTACCTCATACTCCCCACACCATGACCCATAATACCGTATTTCAGCATCAGCGGGACCAAAACGACAAAAGCAGCCGCATGGTCGATCCCGATCGTCAACCACACCTGGTTAGAAGACTGTTTCGTAAAGTGGCGAAACCTGACGATGGCGCTCGAGAAGTACATCGTGTTTCCGTCTGGCGTGGACTTTGCGACGATGCTGGGAGAGAGGGGTGTTGGGAGGCTCGTGGAGGAGATGGTGGAGGAGGAGCTCCAGGCGCTGGAGGCGGAGGATGAGGACGGAGAGGATGGGGAGATGGGGGACGGAGAGGTGATGGGGAATGGAGAGATGGTGCCCCCGATTGGAACGGAGAATAGTGCGAGGGATGCGAGGGAGGTGGAGGATGTTGTGGGGTTGGGTGGTAACGGCGACGGCGATGTGGAGATGAACTTTATGGTTAACGGCGACGAGCATGGAGACGAGCATGATAGTGGCATGGATGTTGATCATGTTCACGCATCTAATAAGAAACGGAAGAGGGATAGCGGCAGGGAGGATAAGGAAGAACAAGCGCTAGCAGATGACGAAGACGGAGATGACGAAGACGAAGACGAGGCTGTTATCATGCGCCCGCGAAAGAAAGCTTCGTTGCCTGCCTCGCAGACTCCTACACAGACCCAGAGGAAGAGCTTGACATCCCGGCTACAAGAGAAGGGCGGCAAGGGCGTGGAGGTATCTGCTGCAAAGACCCGCGTCAAGAAGTCCAAACCCAAGGAGAAGGAGAAGGAAAAGAAGGAGGAAGAGGAAGAAGAGGACGGAGCGCGTGATGGTATGGCACCAGAGGTCGTGCGTGTGACGAAGCGGAGGAGCGGCAAGCTCGAGGTGCAAGTGGAGCCGCCCCAGTCGAGGAGGAAAAAGGGAAGAGCACTAGAGAGCGAGCCGGAACAAAGCAGCGACGATGATACGATCGAGTTCGTCGAGGTGACGACTCCTGCTGTGAAGGACAAGGGGAAGGGGAAGATGTCGGCGACGAAGAAGCTGGTGAGAAGAGCGGGGCAGAGCGAGAATTCGTGGATGGAGGATGTGGAGGAGCAGGCGAAGGCGAAGAAGGGGAAGAAGACGCCAGGGAAGAAGGTTGATGGTGGTGATGAAGAGGAGGTGAAGGTGAAGGTGAAAAAACTGCCAGCGCGTACAGTCAGCAGCGACGACGAGGAGGAAATTGTACCGAAGCCGAGGAAAATGCCTGTTGGCAAGATCAGCAGCGATGAAGAGGAAGAGATTGTGATGAAGAAATCAAAGAAAACACCGGTGAAGAAAATACCGACGCAGAAAGTCTCGAGCAATAAGGAAGAACAGGAGGAAGTTGTCTTGCCGAAAACGAAGCCCAAGGCGAAGAAAACTCCATTGAAGAGAGTGGGTAGTGATGAGGAGATGGAGGAGCAGGCAGAAGAGGAGGAGGAAGAGGAAGTAGAGCCTGCTAAGCCTAAGCGCACAACAACGAGGACACCTGCCTCTGCTACTACCACGAAAGGCAAAGGCAAGGCAAAGGTCATCTCAGTCAGCGATGACGACGAGGGCGAGTCCGAGATTGAGTATGTTACTCCATCGAAAGTCAAGGCCAGAACGAAAAACAAAGACAAAGTGGCTGAGAAACCAAAGGAGCGCCCCAGACCAAGGTCTATCTCCAAAGCTGCAGTCAAAGCCAAAGCAGTCGACCAAACTACGGAACTAGAAGATGACGAGGAGGACGAGGAGCTCCTGCCAGTCAAGTCTACAAAGAAGGCCACGAGAGTAACCACCTCGAGCGCCAAAAAAGCGAAGCAGACGGAACCTGTTGTTGTATCCCCATCCTCAGTTTCTCCGACCAGTAAAACCTCAAAGCGCACCGTGTCCGTCCTGGTACCACACCTAACCTTGACTCCGAAAATCTCCCCACAGCAAACGAGTACGCCAGCGCACTTGACGCGGACAGACAGTATACGGGTGGCTGCGGGCGAACTTCCACGGACATCTACGGGTCGGCCGTCTGCGTCTGTGTCGAAACCCACCGCGGGTGGTTCTGGATCCGCGGTCAAGGCCAAGGCCAAGACCAAAGTGGTGGAAGCGGAGTGCTCGCCTGCACCGTCAGCAGTCGAGGAAGGGGCAGTAGTGACGAGCGGGCGGTCGAAAAGGAACGCGGCGACGAAGGCGTCGCAGAAGTTGCATGATGAGATTATGCCGGATGTGGTGAGCTATCAGCTGGAGATGCGGAATAATAAGGGGAAGGGGAGGAAGAGTTTTGGGGAGGTGATTACGAATGGGAGTGCGAAGGCGGGGAAGGGGAAGACTCCTGTGACTGAGGAGGAGGAGGAGGAGGAGGAAGTCGTAAAGCCTGTTAAAGCTAACGGGAAGGCGAAGGCGAAGAAGGCTGTTAGGCTTGATGCGTCTGAGAGCGAAGATGGCGATGTGCAGATATTGAAGAAGGATGCTAAGGCTAAGAAGGGCAAGGAGAAGGTGATCGATGTTGATAGGTTAGTCGTTTGTTCGCTCCATTTTTTTTTTGAGTGTTGCTAAGATATTTTGGAAGCAGTCCTAGAAAGTCTGGGTCCATCAGGTTGATGACTACGCAGGTCACACTCCCGGAGGACGTGGTCAAGGTATGTCTTAGTCTTTGTTCTTGTTCATCTTGAATGGAATGACGAATTTTTTATCAGACTTTGACAAAACTTGGTGTCAAGATGACAACCCGGGCTGCGGAATGCACGCACCTCCTCGCACCCGCGCTTGTCCGAACCGAAAAGTTCCTCTGTGCACTAGCAGTGGCGCCCTTCATCCTGACAGAAAAATGGGCAACCGAATCGGCAGCTGCGAAGACATTGCTTAGTGGGTGTCTTTTTCTTTTCCTTTCTGCTTGTTTGTTGTAACAAGTCCAACCCCCAGGCGAACACGACTACACACTTGTTGACAAGGCCACGGAACGAAAATACGGATTAAAGCTACACGAGGCTATCGAAAGAGCTCGGGAGCTGAAGGGCGGATTGTTCGCGAAGAAAACGTTCTATATCACGCCCAAGGTTATCATCGACATCAAGCTTCTCAAGAACGTCATCACGGCGTGTGGCGGCCAAGTCTGTTTACTCTGCGTTTATTCTTGAAGTAATGGTTGTTCATTATTTTTTTAATGCAGATCAGCACGCAGGTGCCTACGCTGCGAATCATGAACTCGAGTTCTGATCGTCATGTGGTGTCTTGTGCGGAAGATATGTCGATTTGGAGGCCGATTGCGATCAAGTATCCGATATATACGCATGAGATGATCTTGACGTCTGCGCTGAGGCAGAAGGTCGAGTGGGGTAGTGAGGAATTTAGAGTGCTTGGTTCATTGGACTATTTGGAGGAGTGAGGGATTTTATTTAGCGAGTCTTGGATCTGTGTTCATCTAGTAGAATGCTGGAATTGTGATAGAATGTACAATGATTTCGAATCTCAGTGGTGCAAGTTATCTGTGTGAATTGCTACTTCGCATAGTCATGTTCCGAGTATTCCCTAGTCCAAGAAATGTAAATACACGCTTGACGTATACCTATTAGTAGGAAAAACAAAATAAATATTGAGATCCGTAGATCTACCACTCCGGGAAAGCGTGTCATCCTTGTGCAGGGGCCATGCTAATCTTCTCTGTATCGTTCCAATTTTTTCGTATGTCACCCCGAAGGGGACACTACTAGGTATGTGACTAATCTAGTCGTGACTGCGTTTTTGCATTTTGTTCAGCCCACGGGGTTGGTCAAACTTGACTAAACAAACGCCTCCTGCGTGTCCAAGTCGGCTGCGCCGAGTCTGGCTACAACACACGACACGACGCACTGCTCACTTCATACTCACTACGAGTCCATTGCGCACTCCGGCATAATTTTGCGGTCCACCACATGGTATGCGCTTTGAATTGCTTTGCTCACCCGCCCGTGCTCATTCCCCACAGACCAGTACCGCTGGCGGATACGTTGTACTTGCACAAAATTCAGACGTTAACTCAACAGTCAACCACGACCCCGACCATTGCATCAATAGCACAGATGAACTGCTTCCTGACCGGCCGGGAACTCGAGGATTCATCACTTTCCATTCAGACAGCGACACATACACGTATAGCTATGGGCCTAAAGGACTCCGTGGACTCTGGCACAACCACTACACATTGCTTTGTGCATTCTTTGCATCACTTGGGGGGTTGACATTTGGCTACGATCAGGGTGTCGTACGTCCCTTATTTCTAGGCTTTGGTTGCGCACACGACTTACCCTACATTGAAGATTGCTAATGTGCTAGTGATGCACGACTTTCAAGAACGTTGGCCAATTACTCCATTTCAGAAAGGGCTCATGAGTATGTTCGGTCCCCCTTTGCTTTTCCATGCACGCTCCTCTATCCGATCTCATCCCACTCTTCCTGGCGCCAGCCGCTGTGCTGGAACTGGGGGCCCTCTTCGGAGCTTTAGCAGCAGGAACTATGGCCGACCGGTATTCACGTCGTCATTCCATCTTTCTCGCGTGTGGTACGTGTTTTCACGTTGTTGCGTTTCATGTCATATAAAACATTCCCAGTCATATTCTGCCTCGGGTCTGCCTTTCAATGCGGTGCACAATCACTCGCTCATATCTTCGTCGGACGCGCTGTAGGCGGTGTTGGTGTCGGGGCGTTGAGGTATATGCTATCGTAAACTCTGTTTGTTTCATACTGATTTCTTTTCAGCATGCTGTCACCACTGTACATGGCCGAAATCAGTTCTCCTGAAGTCAGAGGATCACTCATGGCACTCGAACAACTATCCATCGTGTTGGGAGTGGTATTTGGATTTTGGACAGGGTTCGCCACGCGTTCAAGTTGTGTCGTGCTTTCTCATTTCATCGGTCTCGTCTCACAATTATTACAGTACCTTCGTCTGCTTCCTGGCGCATCCCACTCGGTATCCAGCTCCTGCCAGGCGCTATCTTAGGGCTCGGATGTTTTTTCCTCCCACCTTCACCACGACTGTTGGTCCTTCACGGTCAGCATAAGAAAGCTTTGGAAAGCCTGGCAAGATTGCGGCAGCGGCCATCAGATGATATAACTTTGCAGGTTGTTTTCTTAGTACATTATTTCGGAGCATGCCTGTTGATTTTCTTTCTCTTGGCAGATCGAGCTTTTGGAAATGAGGGTGGAGACGAGGTTGATTCAAGAAACAGCTACTACTGGAGAGACTGATAATCATCAGCCGTGGGGTCTCTGGACTGAGCTCCGCGGATGGAAACGGTTGTTCGACAGGAAATATCGTGACCGGGCAATGGTTGGAGTGTTCATCATGGTGTTCCAACGTAGGTTGTTTTGCACAAACTCAGGTACCTACATATTTATGTGATCTCGTCGCAAAGAATGGAGTGGCATTAATGCACTCCTCTACTATGGCCCGACGATCATACGCAACGTCGGTATGCAGGGTGATACAGTGACATTGATTGTGTCTGGCGGGATTGGGATCGTGCAATTTTTTGCGGTGATACCGGCGATTGTATACATCGATCAGTTAGGTAAGATTATTACTTTCATGCTTAGCTTTCATTTGCTAACTATTCCGTGTGTTAATTCAGGCAGAAAACCTCTGTTACGAGGTGTGTCTCAAGGGCATCTAAAGGGGAGAACTAACTCTAACTGTATGTTTTTACAGGTGGCAGCGCGTTGATGACATTCTCACATCTCTCAATTGCACTCCTCGTATGCTCCTTGGTATTCCCATACAAACACTATCTTACCTCTTCCGCTACAGGTGTACAGTTTCGAAGGCAACTGGTCAGCACATTCTACCGCTGCTTGGGCAGCGGTCGGGTAAGTCCGTTCATCTCCTTCTCATATCAACATTTCTTAATCAATTCGCCGATCCAGTGCTATATATACCTTCACTGCGGCCTACGGGATCTCTCTTGGTCCCATCGGGTGGGTCCTTCCTAGCGAGGTGTTCCCACTTTCGATACGGGGAAAAGGTGTTGCGCTTGCGACGGCATCTAATTGGTTCAACAATTGTACGGATCTTATTACCTGCTGTTCCCCGAGTACTATGCTAACGTCTTCGCGTCTACAGTCTTAATTGGCTTGATTACACCCGTGTTAATCGAACTATCTGCAGTGTATGTCCTGGTTTCTTGCTAACCTTTAGCGGTACTTACGGCGAGATTTTCAGAGCGACATTTATGACATTCGCCGTCGCTTGCTTTCTTGCGTATTTCTGGGCAACTTACATTGTCCCGGAGACGGCGAACGTTTCGCTGGAGGAGATCGATGCCGTGTTCAAGTCCTCTGCGGGGGCGGAGGACGCGGCTTTGAAGCGGCAGGTCAGTCCGACTTATTTACTGTTTCTTCGTTTTCTTTTGTACATATGACTGATCTTTCGTCTGTAGATCGAGGTAGAGCTGGGATTACGGGATTTAGTACGCGAGCTGGGCTCTGGGACGGAGAGTATTTATTACACATAAGTTATGTAAGTGATATTATAATAAGTGTGGGTTTAGATTTTGCTTTCACCGAATGTACCAGTAAGTTGAACAAACTCGTACGTCGAACGATTAATCCGGTCTACCTTTAAACCTTACTTTAGCTCCTTCGATTTTTACGTGACCATGAAAGCGTTCTCTCGGGTCCGGACGCCTGGTACATAAACGATTCATCTTCCTCTGCCGAGCCACGCGGTGGCGTTTGAGTAATGATAATTTCCCTCGCCGCGATGCCTCGTTCATATGCCTCTTTCTTTGATATCAACTCGGAGTATATGGTATAATCAAGAAGTTGTGACATCTCCGCAGGCGTTGTGCTATCCGTTGACTGCATTCCAACTGATGCTATAACAACTTGAACAATGTGTACAAGGCACTGCGCATCTTGTTAATGAAGGCTGGGATTCGGGCAATTGGGACTTCAATTCGGGAAGGACAGTTGCAGTGACACGGCTTCTACGAGTTGGATACAACATATTAAATCTAATCATCATCTCGTCTAAATGCCGACTCGCCTACATGTCTTTCCAACAACCCGTCTACTGCTCTGTTCCATTGAGGATCTTCTTTTGATCACGGAAGTTCGCAACAGCAACCTCGTCTGAGGGGGACCAGCGAGCAAGAGCATTTTATTTGGCTCGATGCATCTTGTGAACCCCTTGTGAACCCCGAGGAGTCTTCAGTTGTTTATGAACATTGGACGACTGAGTATGGGCTGGCGTTCAATATTCCTGAGGGATTTGGCTCCCATGGGTCCATGATTGTGAACCCCTAAGGCCAAGGTAAGTTCTGTGAGATTCAATGATGCAAGGCTGATGGCTCTGTAGATGGTAAGTCATTCGTTTCTATGAAGTTCATGTGCCGTATAGTTTGCTGTTATACTCCTGGTAAAATGTTTGATTACCGGCAGGCAAGTCTTCCGCTTGAGTTGCCATCTGTTGTTAATCGGACCCATATAAATCTGTGATAATAGCAGAATTCGCGAGTTCAACGAATTCAACTGCCGCCCACGGTCATTCAACGAAACCCAAGCGCAAACCCGGAAAAGGGGGAGGGGCGTCATGATCATCTCGAGCCCTCAGACGACACCAAGACAACATCGAATCGCTCAGGGATTGGCAATACGTACTGGAGAAGATTTGGATCCCCCGTGGCGAGTCGTTCGATGGCGACGTCCACTGCCACTTCCTAGGTATGTATTTTGCATATTGGTGTGGCGTGGCTGATATTATGCACTATCTATACGTAATTTGGATGGGGACAAGCAAAGATCCTTAAATGAGTTTCCCTGGTTTTGCCCATTGTGCCAGGTTTCCGGAGTCGCTCCACTTTTTTGAATCGTGATTCAGTCATGGACGATCCACTCTTCCCTCCTCTTGACACCAAGAAATTCTGCCTTTGTAATCACTGACCTGTGATTATACTCCCATGCTACCGATGGTTTCTACTATTTGTATAGTTTTATCACTGAATGGATGCCTCTGCTCCCACCTCCTAAAGCCAAATCTAAAAACTTCCTTCCCATAGCTGAAACCCTAGTGCTAAAGTCAAGGGTGCAAAAGACGGCCCACTTCCAATAACCCACTTAGTAGAATAAAATAAAATCCTGCTGACGTGTGATCCTGCAGTGACGGTGTAGTACCTTATCGAATGTCATTTCTAGGGAACTAGTGTGCAGAATCAAATTTGAACCAGTGAATGAATATTAATCAGTCGTTGCATAAAATTTAAAAGGTTGACGGTCACAGCTATAGCTATATGGCGATTCGGAGACGATTCAACGACGATTCACTGATGGGACTCAGAGTCGAATCTCCTCTGAATCTCCCATCTGAATCGTCCTGATGTTTGACTGCGACTAAATTAGTAGTACCAAGTACTTGCCAAGTACTCGTTATGTAGTAATAGGCGATTCAACGGCAATTCAGGGTGGCGATTCAACGGCGATCCAGGTCCGATCTATCCTAGTGAAGACTCGGAAAGATCGCCGTGTCACTGT
>QOVE01004326.1:0-74335 GCA_003521275.1 Tricholoma sp. MG99 | reverse complement strand
AGGGTGGGATATCGATTTTAGTAAAATTATTTGTCAGTGCGATGATCTTGAACAGCCCCGTAGCTGTGGTGTTGGTTTGGTAATGAAGCAAAAATAAAGAATGAAAAAATGTACCTCGAATACGATGTATAGCTTGCAAGATATGGGGGTCATAGGCTTTGGCGGTCCGCATAATTGCGCTGAACAACTTTGTTTCTTGAGTACACCCGAATTCATAAATTGCAATCTCTCACGTCTCGTCCGTTGATATTCAGGTTCTGTGGCAGTAAAGGGCAATCTATTGCAGACACATCGAATCATAACTTTGAGGGACGACTCGAATCAAGTACCCACCGATACCCCTTTGGTCACAGTAAGCTTTGTACCTGAGAGCTGCGTCTACGGGCGTGACATGGTGAAGAAAACAAGGTCCATACCATACATTTCCATTCGTAGTGTCAGATAGCTCACGGCCAAAAGCTTCATAGAACTCGAGCAGTGACATTTCTCCTCGTTCAAACTTCTGCCATGCTCCTTGAGATCCACGTGCAGCACTTGGCAAAAACATTCAAGTAGGCAACACCAGAATGAGTGGTATTTCACCCACATGGAGCAGTTCAGATAATTTTCTGGAATCCCAAGATCGCGCTCATAGGCGGCAATACCGATAAAAGGACTTTGTAAGACAACGCCACCTATCTGATGCGGTGAAATTAGCCAACCTGGGCTAGATTCGTTGCTGTAGCAAAGAGAACAAATATGTAACATACGTCGAAAAAGACAGCCTTGATATGAGAGTTCATATTAACTGTCACAGCACAGTGTAAGTGATAGAATGTTTCCTTGAACCACTGTTTATCAAACTCTCAGTACTCACTCGGCGGCGACAGGGACCATCTAAATAAGTAGTATCCTGGAGGCAGAGAATGTTGTAGAAGGATTGCATAGCCACATGACATTATATAAGATGTTTGCGCGCCAATTGGACTACAGGTCGACCCTGGCAGTGATTATCATCGATGTATGCACACTCCGGCTCAAATCATAATCATTCCAGTAGCTATAGGCACCAAACTTCTCATTCGTATACTTCCGCTCCCTACCCTCCCCCTGGCGCAGATCCCCAGTTGTGGCAATGGTTTTCAGCAGTAGATTCTGATAGATCAGGAGCTATCAGTGTAAAGGAGTTACAGACTGCACTCGTGAATGGTACGTCAGATAGGTCAATAGATACTTCTGATGGTAAAACATCTGAGCATGTAGGGGATTGGACTAGTAATTTCATTTCATTTCATAATCATAAAAGCCTATGACATCCGTGTCGCCCAGGATTCGACCTTGATACGGTGAAGATGCTTATGACCATTTTTGTACGTAACACAGCTCTTTGTAATTAATGTCACAAATTCACAGGACGCAGGATACGGACCGATCTGGGACGATCAACTTCACAGGCACGCCTCACAATCAGCACATCACCCAGCTACCCCTTGCTCACCCAGCTACTTAGAATTTGCCGGCCTATGGAAGTACATTTCAGACTGGCAAAATGTCTTCCGACACTTTGACCGAGACCGTTCAGGCTACATCGAAGGCAGAGAATTATCAGAGGCATTGCAAAGTTTTGGATACCGCTTGTCGCACTCTCTGCTCAAGTTGATCGAGCATAAATATGGTAAGCGGCCTACGTGGAATCGTGGCCTGTGTAGGAAAATCCTTATTGTTCCAATTCTAGCTTCAGAGCCCACTGGATACGGACAGCCTCCTCCGGGAATTAGTTTTGATCGTTTCGTCAGGGCATGCGTCGTGGTGAAGACCCTTACTGAGGCTTTCCAGCGGTACGCATGACTTGTTCGCGGTGAAATTTAGGCTCATTTGAATCATTAAGTGCTGACCGCGGAGATGGTTGGGCGCAACTGAATTATGAACAATTTATGAGGGTATGCTTATTGCATCCATTGCTGATAGTAATGCTCGCTCATGTGCCGTCACTACTCAGATTGCGCTCAGTACGCCATAGTTTCTGTCTCTTCGGGCACATCTTTTAAATGCTGTATATTTAAATGGACGAAATTATGTTGTCATTCGGGGAAGTAATTCGAGTCCTGAGTAAGTGCAACATAGTCGCGCCTCTTTCAGAGTTGTTCTCAACATAAGTGGTTGGTGAGATATGATATGATACATACTTGTCTACATTCCAAAAGCGTAGGTTGTTACACATTGCGGGGCCTGAATTTTGATGATATTATACCCTTTTTGGGATATCGAAAACCCGGCGAGAGGTCGGCAGTATGATTCTCGTTCGAAAACACGCCGGGGATCAAACTGGCACCGCAATGTGTATATCATCTTTGAATGTACTTAGCTGGATTCTTGATATCGACTTCGACGATCTGATGCTTTGTGCTGAAGGTTGTGTGGATCTTACCGTGACACTACGAAAGCCCAACTCAGGGATGAGAATTTCACGTGGCCCAGTCTGTGGCGCCGGGTGCGCTTGGGTCGACATTTGAACCTCAGGTGGACTCGTAGCAGGTCTCAGCTGAAACTTCCCTACATCCACCACCCAGACATGCCTCTTACGTCGGAACATGTTAAACCATACCCAGCCACTATCCCGTACGACAGACAGTCCGTTGCTGTCCCTGGGACCAAGCGTCCAGGTCAAACTGGTGCGTGGGTAATGTCACGATGATACGAACGGAAGCTGAGAAATTTTATGAACTACAGCACACTACCAGAACGGTACGTCAATAATCTAAGCAATACGTTACATTCCTCTTCTAACATGTCGACCCATCCTATCATTAGCAATATGGGGCCTAATCGACGTACACACTCCCAAGGTGCTTACAACTTTAGATGAAATCTTTGACAGTGGTGTAAAAGGAGGAGAGGACCGTCCTTTCCTCGGACACCGTCCGATATTATCGACCAACCCCCTCAAATATGCAAACTATTTTGTCTGGCAGTCGTATGGAGATGTAGATATCCGCAGGAGGCATATCGGGAGCGCCCTTACGTTGATGTTCAAAGACGGAACGTTGGGTGGCGGAGAGTACGATACAGTGGGGCTATGGTCTGTAAATCGTCCAGGTGCGTCTGTCTTGCGTTCACACCACTGACTTGGTATTTACATCCCTGCAGAATGGCAAATCATCAACATTGCTTTAGAGAGCTATAACAAAGTATCAGTCAGTTTGTATGATACTTTAGGACCTGACTCCGTTGGTCTGTCCTTTTTTCATACTCTTCATCTCGCTATTGTTGATCTCGGATACAGAGTACATGTAATACGTCATTCCTTTCGATAGGGTATCATCCTTCACTGATCATCTTGCAGAATAACGCACTCGCATCTCACCGTCATTTTTTCGACTTGGGACCATATTCCCACTTTGTTGAAACTTGCGGCCAATCTTCCGATCCTGAAACTCATTGTCTGCATCGATGATTTGTCGCCAGAGTTAGCCAGGATACTCACTGAATGGAGTGCGATGCAAAAGGTACAACTGAAGCAACTCAAAGATAGTACGTGCAATCTTATACTGATCCAAGCCTCATCTGAACTGCTGCACAAGTCGAGGCCTACGGGAAGGCTAATCTCAGCGAGCCCATTCGTGCTACGCCTGAAGCGTTGGTCTCCATTTGTTACACCTCCGTAGGTCTTCTTTACCTCTTTCGAACAGCGCTTATTGAGAACTTTTATCAGGGTACAACAAGCGCTCCCAAGGGTAACTACACTGTCTCTATTATGAGGTTAGATCGCTCAACGAAGTATAGGTGTATTGTTAAAGCATAAGAATCTCGCGCTATCAACACAGTCTAACTTATATGGGCTGCTGCTACCATCTGAAGTTTCCATTCTGTCATATTTGCCCCTTGCTCACATATATGAGGTGGTTTTTCCAGCTATCCTACTTTCCATTGATACTAACTCCGTACCCTTTTCTTAGCGAGCAATGGAGTTGTGTGTTATGGCCGTGAGCGGGAAAATAGGTTATTCTACTGGAGATCCCCTTCGTCTGCTCGAAGATGCACAACTATTGAAACCCAATTTCTTCCCTTCTGTTCCACGAGTCTTAAACCGGGTGTACCAGGCGGGAATGCTTGCTGGTAGTGCGCCTGGTCTGAAAGGTGCACTGTTCAGGAGGGCTGTCCAGGTTAAGCTTGATAAATTGCACGCTACTGGAGATGCCACGCACCTATTCTGGGATAAGCTCGTCTTCCGCAAGGTAGGAACATGCGCGCAAGTCCCTGACCCACGAGGCTGCAGCGTTACTAACGGGAAACTCATAGATCCAGGCCGTTTTAGGCGGGCAGGTCCAGTTGCTGACATGTGGATCTGCACCCATCAGCCTTGAGGTGATGGATTTCTTGAAGATTGCCTTTTCGTGTGAGGTTGCCGAAGGTATGTAATTCCAGTATATGCTCCATTCATTGACATACAGTCTGACCGCTTGCTACAGGGTGAGTTCATAGTAGTGCCCCTCACTATCACTTGATTGCCGATATTCTTGCGTTGTGTCTAGATATGGTATGACTGAGAATTGTGCCACATGTACCAAGGCTTGGGTTAACGATCCCTCTTCGAGTGGGACCGTCGGTCCCCCGCAGGCCGTCAATGAGGTTAAGCTGATTGATGTGCCTGGTATGGGCTATACTTCTGAAGATTCTCCAAACCCTCGTGGGGAGCTCTGTGTCCGTGGCGGTAACTGCTTTACGGTTTATTACAAAGGTTTGTCTCTCGGATTTTTCGCGTTTATCCTGCTTTACATCCATCTAGACGAGAACAACACGAAAGCAACTGTCGATGAAGAAGGCTGGGTACACACTGGTGACGTTGCAGAGATTGATAGTTGTGGCAGACTCAGAATTATCGATCGAGTCAAGGTCCATCTCTTTCTGCTTCACTGCACAATCAGCCGAGTTAATCTATACTCAATATTAGAACATCATGAAGCTCTCCCAGGGCGAATATGTTGCTTTGGAGAAGATAGAGAACTTCTACAATTCTAACCCGATCGTCGCCCAAATTTATGTACACGGCGACTCGCTGCAATCTTACCTCCTTGCAGTGATCATACCAGATCCCACCCAGCTGGCTGTTGTTGCCTCAAAGATTTTTGGGAAACCCGTCACCGCGGAAGATCTACGGGAACTCGTACAGGCATGCAAAGATGACCGTGTTCATCAACATATCCTTGAGACACTTACGAAGGAGGTCAAGCAGCGTGGGTTGAAAGGGTATGTGTTTCATATCCTTTCCGGATAATCTTGGCTGTTGACAGCATTGTGGTAGGTTTGAGATGATAAAACGCATCCACCTCAGCCTTGATCCATTCACTGTCGAAAATGGAACAATGACCCCAACAATGAAAATCCGACGCAAAGATGCTTACAACAAGTACAAGTCCGAACTTGATCGATTATATGCATTGGGTGAACCATCTTCCAAGTTGTAATTGCTAGTATTCTAGGATAGATGTGCTTTGCAGGAATGGAATCAATGCTTCAGGTAGTACCTTGTAAGTAAGCTAGATGAACAACTCGGGCCGCCGTAAAGCCGAGGATTGTTTAGATGAGACAAAGTCGTGCCAGTGCCAGTGTTTATGCTGGAAGCGTCTGAACGGGCCACCATGAGCTTCAGCACCAACGACTATCCCGTCCTTGTCGCTCCTAGGCCTGTACGACTCGCATCTGGACAACACGCTATACGTCCCTATCATGAACGGGCCAGGATAACGGATACCAGCAGCATCGATGACTTCAAGGCTGCCTTGTTTTCCGATTCCCCGCCTGATAAAGACTTGTCGTCTCCGCGATCTTCTTCTCGGTGGGTTGCGTGCCATAATATATATATGAGGTACTAATACTGTTATGTCGCATAGGTCTGGCTTACCTAGTGAGGCCCTAGAAGAGTTTTTGTCCATTCTCAGGCCGTCGTTCTTCCCACCCACATCGCCGGTTCTCCGCACTCGTCGAGGCGTCTCACTCCCTACACTTCAGAACGAACGCTCTTTCTATAGAAGCCGAGGCCGTTTGGAAGCTGTGACTCAAAAGAGCGATGATAGAGAAGAGGTAGATATCACACGTTCCACGCAACCTAGTAGGAATACACACTCCAGTACACCTGACGCCTTCAACGACGCCGATGGATCAATGGAAGTTGACACTGATAGTCCTCCTGTTCGTTGGTTCAAAGCGAATATCCTTTGTACGTTCTGTTCTTTGTGATCATCACGGCTATGATCTTTGACATAGCACTAGCTTCCCCAATCTCTCGCACCCATACGCGAAACCCTTTCCTTCGGCATCCCTCTAACCAAACTCCGAGGAACCTTTCTCCTCTGTCTCCAGCTGCGATACCTCTCCCGCTCCCAACTCCCGACGAGATGATCGAGGTCTTGTAGACTCACCGAGCGCGCGGGTCGCTCATGCATTGTTAAGGAGATTTATTGTCTGGGTCCATACTTGTATATCAGCATCGTACACGCTCCCTCTTTGTAGCATTCGATTAACAGTCTTACTAGGATTTTACGAATATAACTCAGCATATAGTATACATATTGGTTTCTTTTGGATTAGGTAGTGTACCCTTTGTCCTTTCTATCTAATTGTAGTACTTGCAATTGCCTACATATTGTTCAGACCAATATGTTCGTTCCAACAGACAATTTAAATGTTTTTCATAATTCCAAGTAAACGTGATGTTTACAATACCACATGCGATACATCTCAATTTTCTAATGTTCAAGGCGACCAAGGGGAAATACTCTGTCCACCGACATCTTCTGTCAGGAAGATTGGTTTTCCCTCAGTGCTTATATAGAAGCAATCTTCTAGCCGCACTCCCACCTGCAGTTTCATGGTGATTCAGTGTCGAAACATCCATGCTATATGTAAGTATACCCACCTTGCCTTCGATATAGACACCAGGCTCATTAGAGAATGTGTGGCCACTTTTTATTACATCGTCAGTTCCGCCACGCAAATACGGACCTTCGTGGACTTCTAGTCCAATGCCTAAAATATGCTTTGGCATACTGATCAACATATCATTTTCTGGGAGATCCTACCATGACCCAACCTGTGGGAAAAATAAGCAGCGTAACCCGCCTGTTCCAGGAAAGTTCTAGCAGCCTTATCGACGTCTCTAGTCAGCGTGCCTTCACGAGCGGCGTGCGAAGCAACAGTTTGCGCTGAGTGAACGTAGTTCCAAATTTGCAGATGGTCCATAGGGATTTGTGAACTAGGAAGTGCAATCGTCTGAAAGGGCAAATTCAAACAGTAAATTTCTTGAGCCAATCTTGATGACAGTTTTTATTACCCGTGTCACGTCACTGTAATACCCATGGAGGGATCCCGTGCAATCGAACAAGGCGAAATCAGATTTTTCCAAGATACGGTCCGTGCCCCTTCCATGAGGTAATGCAGCATTCTCTGTGAATGACATCACTGTCGAATAAATAGATAGTGTCGCGAGGACAGACCTCCAAATAACGTCAAGCACCCTCCGTCCAGAAGCCCAGCGGCACGCAGTGCAGACGCCATCATTTCACGAGCCTGCGATTCATGCATCCCAATATACATCTTCTTCTGTACTTCCCGGATGGCCATTACTGTGACCTGGCAGGGTCAGCGAGTCTCCACCGGTGTTAAACACTGAAGTTGTTACTTCATTGGCGCATTTGAGAAGTTCAAGTTCAGCCTTTGACTTCCTCTCACGTAAGAGCTTGACATCGCGTGGTGCCGTCGAAATAGTGGTGCTCGGGAGTGCTTCCTGCAAACCACCCACCAGGAAGGCGCGAATGCTATCGTCAACAAAAATTGGCCCTGATATGTTGTGTAGAACAGAAGCCACAACACTATACGGATTTGCATCTTCGGGCCATTCAATATATTGAACATCAGATGGCATGGGAAGAGATTGTGCTCGGGCAGCTTCAAACTGTGGTTGGAATAGATGAGATATACATAGCTATCATGGCCAATTACAGATTACTACCTTTGGTGTTAAAATTGAAACGTTGGGTAAAGCGCCTTCCGCATCACTGTATGAGGGCGTTATGATGAGGAGAAAAGGACGTTCTGAAAGAGACCAATGGGACTGGGAAATATTGCCATAAAACTGGGCGCTAGCTCCAGGTTCAGCAATGTATCCAGAAGCACCAAGCTTCCGAAGTGTATCTGCTAAGACAATTTGGCGATGGAGAAATTCCGGAGCACCGATAGGTGGCAACTTGGCACAATGTCCAATCAATTGTGAAGATGGGAAGAACGTGTCTTTGGCTTGCTGTTGAGAAGCACGCGATGACCTGAACGATGTGACGGTTAGCCAAAAGGCAACTATCAAGAGAACTGCCTGAGCATGTAGGAAGAGGAAAATTTTATTATTTAAAAAAAATTTGGAGAGCACATGATGACATGCTCTCAACTGATTTCAATACATTCCCTATATTGATGCTCGGCATGGCCGGTGGCGAAGAGATCTTGGTGTCCATAGTAGGGTGCGGCGATTGAGTCGATTTGAGTCAATGAACAAATGAACTCCGAGTACATACATACGTGTGACGGTTTATCACGAAACCATCGATTGGCGTCTTATCGCGGGAACTTTGCGGGTGTATAGCACTTTCATCGACTCTGACTGTCTTGATTGATCATTTATGTATTCCTTGTAACTTGGTGAATTTTCACTCAGATGTTACCGTTTGACGCACATTCGAGTCGCGATAAGCAAGAGGTGATACTTAGGTATATAGAGGACATTGAATGATGCCCGGCTAGAGACAGATATCCCGCAAAGCAGGATTGTGATCCTATATTCCAAAAATCTATGCTACATTTATTCAGAATACATGTTGTGTCTCTCTCATGATATTTGTTGTCCAGTCGTCAGTGTCGACGCGTCTGCGGCGGGACGGCAGTTCCGTCTCACGTGCCTTTCAGGCTGCTCCGTTAAACTTAAGTACTACTCGGAGGTGAACAATCCAACTGAATTCTGAAGTCAAAGTGTCCAGACAAGTCGATTATTTACCCTCGAAATCTGACTTGGAGTCTTTGACTTCAGAATTACATTCACCTCACCTCCTTATACTAAGTATCACCTCGCGCGTGTGTCACTGTCAAAACTGTAACATCTGTCACACTTGCAAATTCGCTACTTGAATATGCAATTTCGGAAATTTGGATCCATGGCAGTCCAATGCATGTGGCAGTCCATGGCTGACACTTGAATCCATGGCCGATACTGACATTCTGCTTGCCCTGGTATCCAGCCTATTGACAGGCCCAGTGCCCGACACAGACACTATACTCGATGTGCTCGTGAAATGCAACGGCGACGTTGAAGCCACTGCTCAGCTTCTCAATGATCGCTTGAAAGCGAAAAGGCGGAAACTATCCAATCTCGATGACTGGCTACAGAAAGATGCCCTAAAACCGTCCACGTCTAGCGACAAACCAAAAGACAAGACTATCACCGCGTCAAGATCCGTAGAAAACTCTAAATCTTCCACAGTTGTAAATTTAATGTCTGTTCTTCGCGATCCTGCTTCTCGCGAAAAGGTTGTCCGACTCCCGCAATTGCGACCTCTTATGCTTTCCAACCCGATAATGGTCGCGCAGAACATTCCTTGCACACTTCATCCATCTGTTCTTCCCCCGCAGCTCGCGTGTGAACTCTTTTACACGATGATTCGCGCCGCTCGAGGTTGGCAAAGAAGCAAATGGTGGCTCGTTGACAAGCTGGTTGAAAGTCCTCATCGTAGTGCCTTCTTCGCGCGAAGAAATGGATGCGCAGACGCGTCATATCAAGCCACGGACCAATATTGGTATGTAGCACAACTGTAGCTATTTCCCTCTTGTCGCTTATGTTGTTCTAGGTATAACGGCCAACCGACTGATCCCCCTGCAACATTCCCTCCTGCCATGGAGGAGGCCTGTAATATCATTGAAAAAATCGTAAACGAACAGATTAAGCAAAGAAAACGATTCTTGCTGGAGTGGGGTGGGGATTCTGAAATAGAGAAGGGTACAACCTGGCGGGCGAACGTAGCAGCCTCGAACTGTTACGAGGGCTCGAAAGAAGGTGTTGGTTTTCACTCCGATCATATGACTTATCTAGGGCCATATCCCACCATCGCCTCACTCAGCCTTGGTCTGTGGCAGATTTCTTGGGATTCCCTTGCACTGATTTATGCAACGTAGGCGCGTCAAGGGTTTTCAGCTTGCGCGAAGTAATACCTACCGATCAAACGTCTGTCCGCAAGGCAAGAACATTCAATATCCCGCTTCCTCACAATTCCGTGAGTACACATTTAACTTTTCACAAGTCCGATGTCAAGCTAAGTCTCACGAGCGATTAGTTGACTATCATGCATGCGTCTTGTCAAGAGAAATTCAAACATTCGATCCCTCTCCAGCCAGTCATTGATCTTTATCGGCCCGCTTTCCCTGAAAATCCCGATGACCGTCGTATCGAACCCTCCAACTGTCGTATCAACATTACCTTCCGCTTTTTTAGGCCAGACTTTCGTCCGTCGAGCATTCCCCTGTGTAAATGTGGAGTTCCTACGATTTTACGCGCGGATATGAAAAATCGGACTGACGGCAATACTGATCGTTACTGGTGGACTTGTTACGCAGGGGCTCAGAATGAGGGAAAGGGTTGCAATTACTGGAAAGTTCTGGATATGAAAAGTGAGGGTAGAGGACCTTGCATTGGAGATATGGAATCCAAATAGTTGGCTGTACAACCCAACCTATCCTCTATCCTATCTCGGGCCTATCCTGTACTACATAGTAGTAGTATTGACGTTGACAATTTGAATGTTGTATAATACTTAATATATCTGGATCATGTGATGATAAGTTAGTTCGGCGCGTTTGCCAGGTGTTGGACACAAGGCAGCTTCGAGGAGTGGATTTATAGCTGCCTCCGAATACTGTCGTGAACGCTCAACATCCAGTGGTCTGATGACAGACCGATCACCTAGTCTGTCAAGCGACCATGGTAAGTATACCACTGTGACTACAGCGCGGTCTCATGATCACCCCTTAACCAGAAATTGCGCCCCTACTGCGAGATCCTGAGCAGGAGGAATTAGAGAATGGAGGACGCAATTCGACAATCGCAGATCATATTGGGGCGATTACTCAAGAGCCTCTTACCCCTCTCACAAAAGTGTTGCTAATTCTTGGACTAGTTCTGCTGCTTCTGAGCTCTGTCAGTGGATTTGAGGCAGTATCACAAGTCATCTGACAACCCCATCTCGTCTTCCAGATTTTCATTGGCTTGTTTGCTGGTGCTCAACACAAGTTGAAATTGGAACAGCGACGCAATAGAGGAGGGGGAGGAGACAAGCCACCAGCTGGGACTACAACAGTCACCAGTACAGTGATTTCAACTGCTTCTTCCACATCCACACAAGTGACTACTGCGACAACTACTCGCATCACAACCACCACAATGTTTCCGGGTCCGTCCCCGACAACGGTTCCGGAGAAAGTCAGTGTTCATGGTTCTAAAACTCACCAGTTTCTCATCATCTCGTGGTAGGAGCTGTGCTTCAGCCCGCAATGCATCGTTCTATCTGCTTCCGTGCTTTCTTCTTTGGACCTTACTCAAGACCCTTGCGAGAATTTCTATGATTTTGCAAGTATGTCGTTCTTATCCTCGAATATGGGCTTCTCCGTGCTCAACATTTGAAGACGGAGGTTGGCTCCGTTCTCATCCGTTGCCAGCGGATAAAAGCAGTTTTGGCAAGTTCGCAGCCCTCTCGCAGCAGAACAAGCAAGTAATCCAGAGAATCCTGGAATCTAATTCCTCAATAACCTCTGTGACACCGTCCCAAGATGCCGAGCTCATTCGTAAATTGCGCGACTTCTATTCATCGTGCTTGAATGAGCATAGATTAGAAGATCGCGGTGCAGTGCCGCTGTTGGATTTTATACAGACTCTGAGAACAATATACCGTGGTGGAGAAATGGAAGTTCCATCGGCAAAGGACTCAGACGAAACGACCGATATAACTGCAGCCCTCGCGTACCTTCATTCCCGAGGTTATTTTAATTCTGCCACTCGCTGGTTCACTGTTCTAAAATATCATCCTTATTTCTATAGGCATTTCTGCATTCTTTTCCTTTGATATCGACGGTGACGTCGGTGTAGATCCTAATCACATGATTCTGTGGTTCAGTCAATCTGGCCTAAGCTTGCCTTCCAAAGTGAGTTTGTCTCTTTATTCTTGGTATCGTTATACGATGTTCCACGTAGGAGTACTACAGCGATGAAGGCGTGCTTGACCAATTTCAGAATGTCGTCGAAGTTCTTTTGTACGTTCTTACTGAATCAGAGGAGAGTGTCCAACGTACGAAAACCACCTTTGTCGTGAACGAAGATGCAAATGTCTGGCCACCTTGGCCTTGGCCACCTTGGGGGGATGATGACGAGGACCCAGATAAGCCTAAGGATCCTACTGACAGGAGGCGTCGAGCGCACAAGCTGGCCAAGCAGGTTGTCAAATTGGAGCGTCGATTGGCGAAGGCCAGTCTTGATTTGTGAGTTGCAGAGCTGCCTTTCGCAAGTCGTATCCTTACTGATCCTTTGTTGAAGGGATGTACTTTATCAAGATCCAATCAGAACGTACAACCCAGTTCCGCTCTCCAATCTCACTGATTCCCTCCCTCAAATACATTTCCCAGACTACTTTGCTACATTTACCCCACGAACGTTCCCTGAGAAGGTCATTGTAACGTATCCTGCATACCTCCCTTCTCTGTTCGACATTCTCGATGACACGGATGCTGATGTCATGGAAGCTTATCTTGTCACTCGGGCAGCTTTGACTTTGTCACCCTATCTTGGCACAAACACGGATGAGTGGCGAGCACAGCGATCGCTCGAAGAGCTTTTAACAGGAATCAAGAAGGGGGCTATTGGAGATCGAGCTGAATATTGTGTCGGGAAAGTGGAGGAGTCACTTGGATTTGCAGCTGGTCGTTACTTTGTTAACGAGACTTTCAGCGGAGAGTCAAGGGAACAAGGAACTAAAGTTATCACAGGTCAGCATGTCGCTGACATTTCATGTGTTGATCTCATACCTTCTCTAGATATCATCAAGTCTTTCAAAGCGTCCCTTTCTCACATCAGTTGGATGGATAAGAAGTCTGCGAAAGCAGCCGCCGAGAAGGTTTTATTTGTTGTGATTACGTTTACAAACGCTGGCTCATTCTTGTGCTAAATAGGCCGATGCAATTCGCGTCAAAGTTGGCTTTCCTTTGTCGCCAGATACAAGAGATCCAAAGTCGATCTTGAGTTACTATGGGTCGGTTATGATTCACCAGGATGATTTCTTCGGGAATATGATCAGCGCCTTGTAAGTGTTAATCCATTCACTCTGTCCGATGGTTTAAAATAGCAGGGAATACTCAGAAAGAATGAGATATATCAGAAATGGTTACAGTTGGGTCGGCAGAGGAATCGAGAGTCATGGGAAATGTACCCATCCATTGTCAATGCATATTTCAATCCTCCTGCCAATGAGGTACGTATATGCACAGGAGCCATATCTCTGCGAGTCATTGATGGTCACAATTAGATCGTTTTTCCTGCTGGTATTCTTCAGCCACCCTTCTTCAGTAGTGGATGGTAGGGGTGCGTTATGCTATCCGATTTATGGACTAATTATGTGTCAGGCCATCATACCTTTCTTATGGTGCCTTTGGGCAAGTAGCATCCCATGAATTGACGGTAAATTTCTACTATGTAGCATGTAGCAGACCCCTTACACTGTTTCAAGCATGCTTTCGATTCAGCAGGTCGATTATACAATCAAGCCGGAAAACTAGAGGAGTGGTGGACGGAATGGACGAGCAAAGGATTCCAAGTCAAACAAGATTGCATAGTCAAACAATTTTCAGGTGCGGGTCGAACTCTTCAGCAGTGTCAGCCAAGTTGAACTCGGCCGGTGCAGCATACACAATTGATGATGGGAAGGGTGGAAGGATACATGTTAATGTATGTGACGATTACCGTGTTTTTTTTTCCCTTACATCCAGCTCATATTGACTAGGGCAACCTGTGAGTAGGGCTGATGTTTTCAGTATCCGCTGTTAACCCTTCACGTTAACAGGACTTCAGGCGAAAATATTGGAGATACTGGACTGATTCAAGCTTATCGTGCCTGGAATGCTCAGTTCGAAGAGTCTCGCAGAGCTGGGAATGAGTATCTTCTTCCTGGCTTGGACTATACTCGGTAAGTTTTATTTGCATCCAGTGTGGACATTTGCTCAAGCCGCCACAGAGAACAGCTCTTTTTCATTGCGTTTGCACAAATATGGGGTAACGCGATGAAAACAGCAGCAGCCGTAAGCAGAGTCCGATCCTCCTAATATCTTAAAGTCTGAGACTTGTGCATAGGTACAGCGCGTCCGTACGGACCCACATTCTCCAACACGGTATCGGGTAGATGGGACTGTTTACAATATACCTGAATTCGCCCAGGCTTTCCGATGTTCAAGACACGCCAAGGTGGGCATTTATCCATGGTCCCTGCACAGTGGGTTCTGACAATGGTGTCACTTGTAGCTTAATCCCCCGAACGAGAAACGTTGTCTGTTCTGGTAGCATATACTTGAACTTTATCTAGCCTTCATGCAATACGGTAGCAAACAAATGTTTCGTGTTTTGTATATTTATTTTCACGAGCGGCTAACAGAGTTTTCTTCCCCAAAATATATTTAAAGTACGCCCTTTGTGCTGGGAATATCGTTGCCACCTGTCTTTTCGATTGCCTGTCGGATGGCAAGCGCCAGGGCCTTGAAAGCTGACTCTGACCTGGGTGTTGTCTGTGGTGAAGGAATATTACGAGGTCATAAATTAACTGACCTATGGTGATCATTCTCTCCTCGTAAAACATCGACATGCAATGTTACACCTGACGCGATAGCGAAGGAGTAAAATATATGTGGGATCATTTCCGTGGACAGATCTCCAATCTTTTCTCTCTTAAGGCCGAGATCCGTAACACAATATGGCCGAGAGCAGATATCTATTACGGCCCGAGAAAGAGCCTATGTAGTATAACAACTTGATTAGCGTTCAGGGTAGCGATAGGGACTCGGCATACTTCATCTAGCGGGGCGAAACCTGTTCCATACCTCCGAATCCCGCGAATCTCTCCTAAAGCTTGCTTGAAAGCTGTACCAAGAGCGATAGCGCTGTCCTGTGCAAAGCTCAGTGTTAGGATGCAGCTGTGGTCGACAGTATGATGGATTAAACTTATCTGCGGTATGATGATCATCTATCCATAGATCACCAGTGCATTTCATGGTCAATGACATTCCACCATGTTTTGCCAAAGCAGTATACATCTAAGGGCCGATTGATTTGAGACGGATTAAATCTGAGGACATGGCTACATACATGATCGAGGAAGCCGATACCAGTGGAAATATTGATTGTCTGTGGGACAGCTGAGCCTGGACCACAATCCAAGTCGATGGAAACATCGATCTGAGTCTCGTTCGTTTTGCGAGAAATGGAAGCTTGTCTTGTAGACATGGCAAGTACAAGTTATTTCTTACGTCAGCAACGCGCCCTACTCCGAGTCCTGGCGCAACCGTGACCTTGGTCAAAATTTCCGATGCGTTTTTCGCGGCCCCTGGTAGCAGCCGTTCGCGCTCGCCATCCATCTGCTTCTACTAGAAATATATTCAGCTTGCTTCGTAAACAAAAGCCACTACCACAACCTGATCCTATCCTTGCCCACGACAA
This sequence comes from Tricholoma sp. MG99, assembly GCA_003521275.1. Lineage (NCBI taxonomy): Eukaryota > Fungi > Basidiomycota > Agaricomycetes > Agaricales > Tricholomataceae > Tricholoma > Tricholoma sp. MG99. The sequence continues at coordinate 58,575 of QOVE01004326.1, read as the reverse complement.
TCTCTTACATCCTTTCTCAAAGTCCCCATTTCCTCCTGTTCGTGCTCGAGGAGAGGCTGTTCGGCTTTTAGCCCCGTGTCCAGTTTGCGCTTCAGTTCATAACCATTCAAATCATTCAACACAACCACATGCGGTGAAGTTTGAGTGTCCAGATTGTGGGTGGCCTACCCATTGCTCAGAGGAACACTACCACGAGGACAAGGAACATCAGAAGTACTGTTCAAGATTACGCGAGGCTAATGAAGATGAACATGACTTGAGGAGTGGCAGAAGGCTGCGCGAGTTTGAATTACCTGGTCGGTCAACGCCAGATTCACTATGTGGCTTTCTGTAATAAATATCCCGATAGGACCTCAGGGTTATGAGGAGGCAATTTCGTTTGCTAACTGGGATGTATTCTGGTATACCCGTGGATTCCCGTCAATGGACACTGAGCGCTCCAGAAGGCATGCCAGTAAACTTCTCACATATCCCATTACAATTGGTGGGGTTCTGCACCAGCACAGTGGGTTGACTTTAAACAACCAGCGCCTAACTCCGGAGGGTAGCAGATCTCTGGCAGGTCAGTCCTCCACGATGGTTCCACTCACATCTTCCCCTCATCCTAATGTATCTACTAGCATTAAGAACGACTCTGCATGTAGCGCCTGGTGCTCCCGAAACAGAGGAGGCTGCAGTTGGGAAGCCTCAAGTGCGCATTTTCATCCTCGGAGCTCGCGCGGAGTCGTCGTTACCACCCCATGTATGGGAACAGCTGTGCATGTTGTTCCCATCCACTCATTTTCACTTGTTTTTCATTGGACCACAAGTCTCGTTGCCCAAGCCACCTAAATCGCAGACGTCGCCATCCACAGCTGCATCAGAAGGTGCCTCTCCACCTGCTGAAGCTGCCCAAGAAGCGTCCGCTGCAGAGGAAGACAAGAAACCTGTTTATCTTCCAAATGTCTATGAGCCTCCTACTCCAGCTCCCATTGCCCGATTAAAACGTACTCGCTCGTCTATAGAGCGGTATGGTGTACCATCTTACACAGTTCCTTATACTCCTCAGCTTACAATTACGGGGATGCAAGCAAATTATGCAGACGTACATGCCCAGTTTCAATTCACCCTCGACCCATACAGCGACCTATTCTTCCTATTTTCTCCCGGCTTCGGATTCCCTTCTCCGGTATCGACATCCGAGGACTCGAGACCCCTTCTACAGATCACATCTTCCACAGAATGGGGTCCCGTGTTACCCGCCCTTCTGGCTAGCAAATGTCCTATATTTGTTACAGGGTTTTCACCCGCAGATGTCGAGAGAGATGTTCGCTCTTTGTCAAAGGCGCCCGAAGTGGCTGGCGAGTTCGAATGGGTCATTACACCTGGTCCAAATACATTTGGGAGTGAAAAGTGGGAGGTGGCTGACTTCGATCCGAGAGTAATGGTAAAAACAAACTGGGGGATATGGGGTATCAAAGGCAAAAGTAGGGACATAAGAGAAAACCATTTCTCAGTTTAGACTTATCACACCAGTGGACCAAGACAAATATTTCGCTGTCGACTGAGAATATGATAGAGCGTATTCCACTAGATGGCATATATTTTACGTCAAATCAAAAGCTGGAAAAGTTAGTGAATGTTACTGGGCGGGGCAACGAAGGTCTGCACATCCAGACACTTTAGAATGCTATCCAATTCGTTGGCAATGGATGCACTCACTCGAGCCTTGATTCCGCCTGCGCTTGGTAATCTCGTCATCCCAGAGCTAAGCCAAGCATCTACTTCAGCAGCCGCCCCACGCCCTTCGCTGTGTGACAAGATGAGCGCTGGCTACATGATTATAAGGACAAGCATACTTGATTCCCCAGACAATCAATGACTGCCCGCGGCGACAGTCTCCCGCGGCAAATATTCCCTGGACGTTCGTAGCATACCCCTAAAGATAATCAAGTGTGAGTACTCGACCTAAGTATTCGTGGATCGCACCTTGCTAGGTGTTTGAATGTTCGACCTTGCATCCTGTTTCACCTCCAAGGCCTTGATAACATCCGATTGCGGTCCCAGAAAGCCAAGCGCGAGGAACACAAGCTGTGCAGGAAAGAACTTTTCGGATCCAGGTACTTCTTCCATCTTCCATCTCCCCCCGCTGTCCTTTGTCCATTCGACCCGCACTGATGGCGAAGTTGTGAGGAGACTGTACGAGATGACATTTGGAACATACCCGTATTGAGACCTCTCAATCTCCCTTCTTCGTCTAGCATGAATTCCTTTGTTGAGATGCAGTACTCTCTCGGGTCTAGATGATTCGTCAACGACCAGACGAGAACATAACAATGATGTCTCACCGTTACCGAAGTGTGCTGCTACCTCTGTGTGTCCATAGTCCGTACGGAAGATCCTACACCAGAATTATTACAATGTGTTATCACCCATAAATAGTATGTCCTGACCTGGGCCATTGTGGCCAAGGATTGTCACGGCCTCTGTCGACGGGTGGCCTTGGAAGTAGTTCAAAGTTCGTGACCGACTTCGCCCCATGACGCATAGAGGTACCGATACAATCGTTGCCAGTGTCTCCTCCTCCTATGACTATGACGTCTTTGCCTCTGGCGTTGATGTATCCGCCATCTTGGAGATTTGAATCCAGAAGCGATTTTGTGTTCAGCTAGAGAAGAATAGGTCAAGAATAACATCCCGAGATATACGAAAAGAACATGCCTGTAAAAATTCCATGGCAAAATGAATACCGTCTACTTCCCGGTTGGGTATTTTGAGGTCCCGTGGCCATGTGGCGCCTGTGCAGATTACTACGGCATCGTTGTCGGCACGAAGTTGCGACACATCGACATCCACTCCAACATGAGCGTTCGGAACAAAAGTCTGATTCAAATCTTCAGACACCGGAAAATCAGTCGTATAAAAACACTCACAATGCCTTCAGCTGCCATCAGGTCAAGACGGCGCTGTACCACAGACTTGTCGAGTTTCATGCTGATTGAAAGTCAGCGTTAAGAGTCAAAGGACATACTTATCCAAGACGTACTTTGGTATGCCATACATTAGAAGGCCGCCCATGCGATCGTTTCGATCATAGACTGTAACAAAGTGCCCAGCCTTGTTGAGTTGATCGGCGCAAGCCAGGCCTGCTGGGCCTGAGCCAATGACAGCAATTCTCTTTCCAGTACGGGAGGGAGGGGGTTTTGGCGCCATCCATCCCATTTCAAAGCCCTATGGCAAGTTACTATTGTGAGCTACGGTGAGTAAAAGGTAGACTGACCTTATCGATAATCGCACATTCAATGCTTTTTATGCCTACAGGCTGTTCGTTGATACCCAAGACACAAGCTCCCTCGCACGGTGCAGGACAGACACGACCAGTAAACTCGGGGAAGTTGTTTGTGAGGAGAAGGCGATTGAGAGCATCCTGCCACTGTTCTTTGAAAACAAGATCGTTCCACTGCGGGATGATGTTTGATATGGGGCATCCGGTGTCAGATTGACAAAACGGCACTCCACAATCCATGCAACGAGCAGATTGGTACTTGAGTTCGCTCTCAGTCAATCTGGCAGAAATTTCTTTCCAGTCTTTGACACGTTTACGGGGAGGGCGATACGCTTCGCCTAAGCGTTTATATTTCATGAATCCACGAACTTTGTCCAGCTTGTGGAGTCGATGCTTAGAGACGGAGTCGTCGACCATGGAGTCTTCTACATCTATAACTGAAGGTTCGTGACGGCCTTTCGGAGGAACAGGCGTTTTGGGGAGTAGGATATCCTCCAGCCCCTCAGAAGCAAGATCTACCTGACTTGCAGTTCGGGATGGTACCAGGTCGATAACATTCTGCCTTATCTTTTCTTCCTTTTCGCGAGATTTTTGCCCCTCCAACACACGCTTATAGTCATGAGGCATAACCCGAACAAAGAGTGGAAGAAGATGATGGAAGTCTTGAAGAACCCGATTTGCAACCTCGGAGCCCGTGTAATGGCGGTGATCCTCGATGAGACTACGCAACGCAGCGATTTCACGAGGATCTGTGACTTTTCCTAATTCAACCATCTCCATATTGACCTTAGATGCAAAGGTGTGTGCTGTGTCAAGCACATATGCGATCCCTCCACTCATTCCTGCCGCAAAATTTCGTCCAGTTACACCTAGCACAACCACACGGCCACCTGTCATATACTCGCATCCGTGATCACCCGTACCCTCCACGACAGCATTGGCACCAGAATTTCTAACCGCAAAGCGTTCTGCGGCAATGCCACGCACAAAGGCTTCGCCGGATGTAGCACCATAAAGACAAACATTGCCGATGATGGTATTTTCTTCAGCCTTGAACGAAGATTTCTTGGGAGGATAAACTATAAGACGACCACCTGAGAGACCTTTACCAACGTAATCGTTTGCGTCGCCCTCGAGTTCTATTGTGATACCTGGTGCTAGGAATGCACCACATGATTGACCTGCCGAGCCCTTCATACGAATGTGGATGGTGTCCTTAGGAAGCCCTTCCTCGCCGTAAAGCTTGGACACCCGATAAGAAAGAGAAGTCCCCAGTGCGCGATCAGTATTCGTTACGTCACAATCAATGTGGACAGGAAGACCTTTAGTGAGGGCCGGTTCAGATTCATCGATAAATTTATTGTCAAGACGAATGTAAAGCTTGTGATCCTGCTGGCGTACCCGGTAGGTGGCAGCGCCTGGGCGCATTTGCCATGCGGGCTTTAATATGGCAGATAGATCCAAGTGAGCCGTCTTGGCCGTACGCAGTTTCTCATTCACTTTGAGCATGTCAGCTCGCCCCACCATCTCGTTGATGGTGCGGAAACCTAGCTTGGCCATGTAACCACGAAGTTCCTCGGCAAGGTAATAGAAGAAGTTGATCACTTGCTCTGGCTGGCCCGCGAATTTCGCACGAAGTTGCGGATCTTGAGTAGCGATGCCCACAGGGCATGTGTTTACTATTCAGAATACGATGTTAGTGAAATGCAACGAAAGAATTCGGGGTGTACGAACAATGGCATTTCCTCATCATGATGCAGCCCATTGCAATCAAAGGGGTTGTAGCGAAACCCCACTCTTCAGCACCCAATAAACAAGCGATGGCAATGTCGCGGCCAGTACGAATTTGCCCGTCGGCCTGGACAGTGACCCGACCTCGAAGATCATTGAGAACCAGGGTTTGATGCGTCTCAGCCAACCCAAGCTCCCATGGCAGTCCCGCATACTTGATACCAGTCCAACGAGACGCACCAGTACCACCATCATGCCCAGATATAAGGATATGGTCTGCTTTTGCCTTCGCGACACCACTTGCAACTATACCGACACCGACCTCGGACACAAGTTTTACAGAGACACGAGAGCGTGGATTCGAACACTTTAGATCGTATATGAGCTGTTTCAAGTCTTCAATCGAGTAGATGTCATGATGAGGTGGAGGAGAGATGAGGCCGACTCCAGCAGTAGAGTGCCGAGTACGCGCAATGGACACAGACACCTTGTCTCCAGGTAATTCGCCACCTTCTCCTGGCTTTGCACCCTGAGCCATCTTGATTTGGAGCTCGTCCGCATCCGCTAGGTAGTTGGATGTGACGCCAAAACGTCCTGATGCAACTTGTTTGATAGCCGAACGCATCGTATCACCATTATTCAGCACGAGCGACCTTTCAGCATCTTCACCTCCTTCGCCAGTGTTGGATTTACCACCAAGACGATTCATTGCGACGGCAAGTGTGGAGTGAGCTTCCATTGAAATTGAACCATAAGACATAGCTCCGGTCACAAAACGTTGCACGATTTCATTCCAAGGTTCAACTTGCTCGATGGGAATGGGTGTGACATTCTCGTAGCGGAAATCCAAAAGGCCACGCAAGTGAATACTCTGAATTTGTGTGTTGGCGTTGCGAGAATATGCATCATACGCAGCTTGATTTCGCTCTCTCACGGCATCTTGGAGGTTTGCGATGCCTGCGGGATCATTGACATGGGCCTCTCCGCCATCCCGCCAGTGATATTCACCGGACTCTGGCATACCGGGAGGAATGACAGTTTCTCTGCTCGGCCACCCACGCTCATGTAGCTCATACGCATCCATAGCTAGAAGGTCGAAGGTAGCACCCTGAATTCGACTGGCAGTTCCAATGAAGCATTTCTCCACGACTTGACTGTGCAAGCCGAGAATTTCAAAGATCTGTGCTCCTTTGTAAGATTGAAGGGTGGATATTCCCATCTTCGACATGACTTTGAGGATGCCATTATCGACAGAGTGGCGGTAGTTAACCATCAGTTGACTGAAGGTCTTCCCGCCCTTGATACTGGGACATAATGAGCAACAGATACAGTAACTTGATTGAATAACTTACAGTCCTTCACGAGCAATTTTATGAATCGTCTCCATGACCAGCCAAGGACAGACAGCGTCAGCCCCGTAGCCTACGAGGACACAAAGATGGTGAACTTCACGTGCCTCCCCTGTCTCGACCATCAAAGCAACTTTCGCTCGCTTCTTGAGCAAAGTGAGATGATGATGAACCCCACCACAGGCGATGAGGGCCGACAGAGGCACGCGAGAAGATCCGATGCTACGATCGCTCAGAATAATCACTTTGATCCCGTCGTCAATAGCTTGCGCAGCTTCACTGCAGACTCTCTCAAGTGCAAGCTGATATCCCGGCAATCCTTCCTCCTTTGGAAATGTAATATCAATGATTCGAGAGGACCATCCATTATACGCAGTTTTGAGATGCTTCATCGCATTAATCTCTTCGATGGAAATCAAAGGAGAAGGCAGAAGGATACGATGGCACTGCTCAGGCTTCATTTCCAGCAAGTTACCTTCCGGACCGACATAGGTCTCCAACGACATGACAATGCTTTCTCGGATTGGATCAATAGGAGGGTTGGTCACCTGGGCGAAAAGCTGTCGGAAATAATCGTAGATAACCCGCGGCTGTTGCGCCATCGCAGCAAGTGGAGCATCGTTTCCCATCGAACCAAGGGCCTCTTTACCATCCATCACCATAGGGAGCATGAGCAGGTTGAGTTGTTCCATTGTAAACCCAAACCCGAGCAACTTCGGATCAGTGCTAACAGAAGTGCTATCAAGGGCAGGTTCGAGGGTGATGTTACTGCGCTTGACTCGCTTGATGATGTTAGGGACATGTAAAACATGGCTTTCCACCCAGGACGCGAAGTTTTGCTTCGCCGCAGTAGTGCGCTTGAGTTCCTTGTCATCGACTACTCTACCTTCCAGGGTATCAACCAGAAGCATACGACCAGGCTTCAAGCGACCTTTCTGTACTATCTTCTCTGGTGCGATGTATAATGCGCCGACTTCCGATGCACACACCATGATGTCCTCATTTGTAATGATGAAGCGACAAGGCCGAAGACCATTCCGATCGAGATTTGCGCCACAATAACGACCATCACTGAACGCGAAAAGCGCCGGACCATCCCAAGGCTCTTGCAGGCAAGCTGCCCAGTTGTAAAAGGCCTTTTTCTGAGGTTCCATAAGGTCATTGCCTTGCCAGGCTTCAGGAATGAGCATCATTATTGCCTCCGGCAGAGTCACTACACCATTAACGACGAGCAATTCAAGAACATTGTCGAAAGCAGCGGAGTCGGAGCCTCCGGTTTCGATGATTGGATAGAGAAGGTCCAATTGATCGCCGAAATGCTGGGATGAGAGAACACCCTCACGAGCACGCATCCAATTTTTGTTGCCCCGGACAGTGTTGATCTCACCTGGAAGTTGCTTCAATTAGATCTACGTCCAATAACTGTGCTAACTAGGTGAAATGCACAGACCATTGTGTGCAGCCCACCGGAGAGGCTGCGCCCGATCCCAACTTGGAAACGTGTTCGTAGAAAAGCGTGAATGCACTAGTGCGAAGTGCGACTGATAAAGAACATGATTGAGGTCGTGATAGTAGGTGTACACTTGAGACGGGGAAAGCTGGCCCTTGTATACAATGTTCTTCGAGGACAGCGAGCAGACATAAAATCCCTTTGCAAGTGTACTTCATAATGATAATAATTAAGTGTTTAGCTGAATGAATCAAGTAATAAAATAAAGATTACCGACATGCTGTGAGTAGAATGCTTGCGAAGGACATAGAGTTGGCGTTCAAAGTGCCTGGCATCGAACGAACCACCCTCACTTATGTTACCATCACCATAATGCGTCTTGAGTACAACGAACGGCTGAAGAATTGCGGGTTCTTTACTGCTGGCTGCGGGACCGAGAATCGTTCCATCGGTAGGTACCTCTCTCCACCCAAGGACTCGTAAACCTAGGTCGCTTGCGATTTTTGTGAAAACAGTCTGAAAACTCTGAAGCTGGACTGGATCGTTCGCTTTGAAGAAAACGTTGCCCACTGCATACTCTCCGGGATCGGGAAGAGTACAGCCGATGTCTCTCTCAGCTTCTCTTTGGAAAAAGCGATGAGGTATTGCAGTCATGACCCCTGCGCCATCACCGTCGCGGCTGTCAGCGCCAGTAGCACCTCTATGCGCCATGGCACATAAGAGTTGCCGAGCGTCGGATACGATTTTGTGATTGGGTACACCCTTGATGTGACATATGAAACCTACCCCACAAGAGTCTTTCTCGTACTCATTAAGATATAAACCCTGATTCGCGGGTAATGAACCAGACCAGGAGGTTGGGTCACGCTCAACGACATTATAGCCATTGATATTTTGTGCAGAAGGTGAGTCGGACAGTGGATGTGCTAAATGACCACCAGAAGAATCAGATGAATACAAACTAGCCATGCACCACCGTTAACAGCGTATTGAAAGTCGACAAGAGGAAGATGTAAACTGTATGAATGAATGCGGGGGAAGGAGTCAAGATCCGGTGGTTATCCATTATCCAAGTAACTTTCAATATCACTTTGAAGTTCCGCCCATACATTGCTGTAGTGTGTGCCTTTGCCGCTTCGGCCGAAATCACTGATCATTCAACTATGGCAATTACCACTTTTTCAATACAAAATCGAAGCTTAACGATCATATTGCGAGTCTGTAAGCTACAGCTAGAATAAATCCTGCAGAACTATGCTCGTACATTGAGACAGGATCTAGCAATCAGCAGAAGAGCTGCTTATCTTGCCGCATCTCGATCGCCTTGACGGAACCGGCGAGCCGTTCGAAATTCAGTCCCGACAAAGCAGACTTGGTACGATACGATACTTGCACTCATTGGAGTCATTCATTCGTAGTCAAATACGGGTCTCCTGATCCAGCGGCCAGCCTTTGCTATCTCCTGTCCGGATAGCACCGTGCTAAAGATACACAACTAGTACGTACTGCATCAGTAGCACGGAGCTCGAGGGCATTTTATCATATGCAAGTTGACCCCCGCATCTGTTTCTTCGGAGTTGAACACAGACACAAGCTTTTCTTAGGCTTTATCCAATGCAAGCTACACATGTACACTAGCACATAGTATACGTTTTCCCGACCAGCCCCCTGTATAATATGCTCATGTGTGTAGTACAGAACCGCGCTGGTAAAACATCCTACTAGTATCCTACATCCCCAAAGACGCACGTTTACTACAGAATGACACTTCGTAAATATATAAGGCCTATCGGGACTCGGAAATATGGTGAATGCATTCCAGGCGTATACGTAGCGGTAGTTGTGTGATCGCATCGAACACAGTTTGCCATATAGCTATGCAACTCTTCAACGGCATTTTATAAACAGGTTATGCCCCGCCCGCGGTTCAGATGTTGTTTTATGCCATTGGCACAGGCAAACATTCTGCCATCTCACCCTCCCTGGATATGCTCATAACCGTGCTTTTGTTCCTCTGGACCGTGTTGCCACCGCCCAACGTTTTCTCAGTGCTAATATATCATCCTGGCCTAATCTTTGTTACCCTTCAACCAGGGAATACCACAAGTTGAGTTAGTCTGTGTCATCAACTTCAGCAATATGTCACCGCGCTCACCCGCCGGTCGTCGTCTCTTGTCTCATCTTGCGTCAGCGCTCAGATCTGCAGGCACTGGAGGCGTTGGGCATCAGTTTCAATTACCTGTCGTACCTTCAGAGCGCCAGTCTTCCGGGAAGACCATCCCCGAGGATCATTTTACTGTAAACGTAGTCCATTTACCGATGCGCGCCGGGGTTCGAGCTCGATAATCACGGACCACCGGCGCTTGTAGTTCTAACAGCCTCGAGGTAAGCAGTAAATACGTACGTCGGTAAACTCTCCAGAAAGTAGCAGACAAATGCTCATATATGGTAAGGCGACTGCGCGGGACTTCGAGTACGAGTAGCAAGGCCATGACGACGGAGTTTGTTGAGGCCTATACATAATGACAGTATTCTACACAGGACCCGGCGTCAATTTGCTGACCATCCAGGCTCGGGCCTATAGAGTCTAGACGTCTATCAATGGAAACGATGGAGGTATACTTGATCTCTTTGATTATTTCCGGATAAACAACTATCACGCACCATCAGAAAAATGTAGCTGGCAGACGCCACTGAGTGAGTCATGACGCATGCATGACGGAAAACACTACGACACATTCTGCCTACAACCGAAGCGTCCTTACAGCTCGTTCCTCGGGCCCATCTAGAGGATATCCCGGTATCAGTAAGCAATCCGTGCGACTTCGAGGGCATACAACGGGCCGGCAACAGGCTGGAAACGCATGCAAGGACCTTACATGATGGGATCTCGGAAGGTTTTAACGAGTCCTGCTTTATGATATGCGTAGATGTTCGCATGTTTCTACCACGATGACAATCGGCGAAATGGCGGAGTTTGTGTATATGAAGACGACAACTGTCAGGAATGAATCGGGTGAGATGCTGCGCGGGTGGGAATCTGAACGTGAGGCGAACGACATGAAGTTTCTCGTTAGTCGAGATGCAGTCTTCTAGACGTTTCTCTGTGCTTTCCAGTGGGAAGATAGAGCTATAATAGCAAACATCTGAGAAGCATCAAGATCGCCGTGAGAGGTATGAGGCCATTCAAATGATATGTATAGATATTCACAATAATGCAATCCTAAGAGATTTTATCCAGGCCTTGCATTACGCCAGTGCATGGATGATTAAGAGATACCATTAGGTCTGTATATTATCTTTCGTTCCAAAAGGTAAGGATCGTTCAGCTGGCTCCATCATGGAGTGCACAACAGACAGCCGCTGTAAAATATAATTAAGGCATGTTTCGAATCGGACGATAAACCTACCCTTATGATGACCATTGTACTGTCGCACGGTTTCCCCCGACGCCATTTCCCAAAGTCGAGCAGTATGATCGGAGGAAGCTGGTAGTAAAATATGAACAAATTGCGATTCAGATAGAAAGCTGGGTTCACCAGTTACCAAATACGCTGAATCAGCGCTAAAGGCACAATCCCAAACCCAACGTTGATGCCCCACTAAAGTCCTCTCTTGTTTGAATTCGTAACTCTGAGATATCGACCAGATCTTCACGGTAGTATCTGCGGAACACGTTGCCAGATACCTGAATTAAATCTATCAGTGGTGGTGCTAAAAAGGGAAAACAGATTACATCACTTTGCATCAGGGCTTAGTTGACAGCGGGTCAGATACTTATTGTGAGCGTGAAATCGAGTGACAGCTTGAAAGCGAGGGAGTCCAGAGCTTTCGTCGTTCACCTTCCAAACGTAACATTGTCCCTGACACATGATTAGAATATGTGCAACGGAGAACAAACCGCGATCGAGTCTCCGCTTACCTTGTTATTTCCAGCGACCAAACAGGATCCGTCGGAAGCAAGGCTTACAGACCGAATGGGAACATCTCCTGCTGGAGTCTTGCGACCTCAAAATATAGGTAGAACAAAATTAAACATAATACGGCTCACGAGCTCATGGGAACAGATATTATCAGAAATATCCCACTGCTTTATGCTACCAGCCTGGTCGCATGAAATAAGTTCTCCCTGGTTGGGGTGAATGCAAACATCATTAACTGTGAGATACTGATTAGTCCATGATCCCGCAGGAAGTAAAAGAAACGAGACCGGGTGAAGAATTATCATAAGTCCGGTGTAATTGCGAGCTTCTAAGGCAATTCTCAACGACGGTCAAAAAACGCAAGACTCGTTGTGCATACCGGAGATCCCAGATTTTGATCGTTCCATCTTCACTGCCTGTGACTAGCCACTTTCCCTCGCTATGGAAGGATATTGAGGTTACATTCAGGGTGTGACCTTCAAAAGTGACGACCTGAAAGTTCTGATACTTAATATGTGCCTAGTGCGAAGCGATCTACCTACAGGATCAGATGCTCCGCTTGCAATTTCATATATGTTGACCTTCTTGTGGATTGCCGCGGCGAGGAGTCGTTTACTTCACATGATCGGAAGGTAAAAATGAAGCCAGGACACGAGTGGTACTGCTCACTCTGGTGAGATAGCTAGACGGTTAACTTGCTAATTCGAATACGCGTCAGATGACCAGCCCGCGAACGAAACTAACTCACTCCCGACTCTCCGGTGCGTGCAATGGTTCGAGAGCATATTCCGCTCCATGCTTCCCAAAAGCGAATTTCATGGTCATAGGATCCAGTAACAAGAATGACAGACATGTCATGGCGGCCCGAAGCACCTTTTGCGGTCATCGCTGGTGCAGGCATTCAAGTTCGCAGCTTGGGCTGTTGCCTCGGTCCTCAAGCCAACTTCAAGCGTGTAACAAATAGCCTGAACATGAAACATACACCAACAGGTGCAAATACGGAATCGATCTTTAGTAACTTGAAGATCGCCAGGCCAAGTTCAAGTTGTACATGTAACTTCAAGTTATGAGTCGCTCTCAAATCTCCGGTTAATTGCGCTTTCAGATACGAAGCATTAGTATTCATTACAGGATTTTTTTTGCTGTGATTGTTTTGTCACCCTTACGCATGGCAGACTCATGGCAACGAGGAATTGTCCCTCGTTGACTGAAGGTAAGTACTTAACAGGAAAGGAAGACTCGATCAGAAAGAAATTCGCGGACAACGTAGGACTCTTGTTTCAGTTCAGCGGCTAATCTATTTGTTTATACGCTTCAGGGATAACTTTTGCCGGATTGCCCACGTCGGACCCAGTATACACAATTTGAAGTACTAACTCGAGCCTTCAAATCGACTTACTATTCATACATGCGTCAAACTTGCACATGCCTGTGAATCATGTTCTCCAGTAGGCCGACAATATCCCTGACATGCGAATTACACTTTCATCTGATCAACTCGTGTATAGATCTTGCCTCCATTTCGGACTGACTTGTCTGGGCCCTGAACCCTCATCCCCTCCTATTGCGACTTGTTTCCGACTCCGTGAAGATCAATCGAAACATTTTTTTCTCGGAAATTTATCACTGCATGATCTCGAAACAGCTACGAAATCTGGTCGCGATCCTAACACGATCACTATATCGTCCGGGACCTCTTCTTTTCTAGCAACCCGTTTTCATTCTATCGGATGTTGAGGAGATTTCTGTGACTCAATGCATAGATGTATGCGAAGTCTCTACCACCTGTCGCCTGTCGCTCGGTGGCGATTGATTTGAGTATTATAAAAAGGACCCAGGCCATGTCGTTTTGAACAAGGCCTTCGGTTCCTCTCGCCAGCACTGTCCCTGGTATTTTGGCTATGAACGCATTCCCTGTACGTCCCACCGCTTGCTGTAGTACGTTGTTTGATGACCACAAACCTACCAGGCTGGAACGCGAGTTTTCTATTGGGCTGCCAACGCGCAGATTGTTTACGGCACGGTACTGTCCACTAGCCGTATGCCAGATGTATGTGCCATCATAGCTCAGTATTGGTTTCTGAAACTGAATTTACGCGCCTTCAAAGGGAACACAGGTATTAGTTATCAGAGATGACAGTGGAAGAACTGTCAGCTTGCCGTGAGTACTGGAGCTGTATTTCTAATGTTATGCTCCACTAAACATGTTGCTGCTGGTAGTGCTGCCGGTATCACGAAGGTCACATAGGATACTTCCTGTGTTCCGGCAATCTGTCCATCCTGCACTCTTTGGGAGGTCATAGCATCCCACGAGGAATCCAAAATGTATTATTTGCATACAAGTCCACTGTATTTATCCCTCTGTAGAATGGCTTTTAGCTAGACAAGGACTCCACATAGACTTTGATAGAGCATCGATTTCTAGACCATCAGAATAGACGAACCACAACACTGGACACTGATAAGAACTGTCTCGTTTTGTGCCCCATAAGCCTCGTGTTCCTGGTTTCTCAGGTGATAGGCTACTACTACTAGAGTTCAAGGGTAATGATGATGCAAGCGATGATGTTCATTGCATTGTATATTAGTGGCGATGACGGGTAGCTTCAAAAACAGGATTCCTGAGAAATGAAATGCTACCGAGTGTAATCGCCTTTTCAAAAAGTACAACCAGGTGCCCCAATCCTGCATCGGGATAAAGACATCGGGATAAAGCAACCAGTTTGAATATACACCAATGACTAGCCTTCTTATCCACAGGCCGACCACAAGCAGGGGGGGGGAAAACTCCTCGAAGAAACGATGCAAAGGAGAGATAACTTACGTCGTATGATAGATCTGCGATTTGAGATCGACGATCGATCAACTGTCTGGCTGCGATTGTCGCTGATCTGTGCAAGAAACTTTAGGAAACTTTAAACAAGACTTCTCCTGAATATTGCAAAACCTTAGTCGGGCAGAGAAAGGTAACTCCCCAGAGAAGAGTATATTATTTCCGGATTGCTCGTGGTAGCTTGGATATGCATATGATATTATAATTACCCGCAACTGGGTAGGTCCTTTTGAAACTTGTCTGTTGAAATTTTAGTATCAAGCCAAACAAAACACGCACCCTCAGCATGATGCTGACGCGTTGGCCCAGCTGCATGGTATCGTTTGGTACATTCTCTTTGAGGATAGAATGTTTGTAATTAAATCGCATGAAATCCCTAAAAGTCTCATTGGTGTGGTGGAAAGCACAAATATAGTAACTTACTGTTGCAGATAAGCACTTCCAGATGGTAAAGGAACATCAAAGGTACGGTGATGTACTTCGGATGGTCCTTCCATTCGCAATGTTCGCTCGGCACCTAAACTGACACCGATTATCCATGATCCACTTGCGGAAGTATTATCGACATGAGGTAGGATTTCCCCGTTAGAAGCGAGGTGAAGGAGGTGTGTCTGAATGTTCTGTGTTGGACATAACGAAGACAATCGGTCTAGGATGGGTCTAAGCCCCTCATCGTCCGTCGGCCACGAAGTGAGATTCATCTCGCGAAAGTGGTGTATGACTCCATCATAGTGACCCTAGACGGTGAACTTGAGTAAGCGACGGAAGTATTTTGATACTGAACAAAAGTAGACAAAACCTTCTGAAAATCATAGAAATGATCGGGGAAAAACAAGTCCTGAAGTGATTGATTACTTGTCACCGACTGTGATGATGCATAGGCTTTCCTACGTCGGCGCGTCTGACTACTATCAATTTGTTCGAGCTTCCGAAGAGCGGCTCTTAACAGGGTGCGCTGCTCCGGGAAGGATAAAAAATTAGGCCACAATGTAAAGTCCTGGGTATACGATACTGCATGTAGTCGAGAATAAGCGCTCAGCCTTCGCAGTGCCAGAGGAAAGGGCATGGGTTCAGAAAACTGAGAAGTTGATGTACGTAAACACGTGTAAACACACCGACTGCTTTCGAGTCGTATGTCAAGTATCGAAGATGAAGTCAAGAATCCCAACATCTCTGCTGGTTTGTACCTTAATGTTGTCAGCCAGCATTCTTTGACCTTTCCCTAAGTTTCAGAAGACTTGAAAGGACAGTCAGGCAATGCCAATGTCCAAGCAGCCCTTGCGCGTACGCTGACGCGAGGAATTGCTTTATATTTTTCTCGGCCAGTGCGGTTGTTTCGACCCTCCAAAGGTAGGGTTTATCTGTTCATCCTTACTACATAATCTGGGATCTGTGCCCTCAGTGAGCGGCTGGCAGTCTTTGCAAGGCCTTGCCACTCAACATGGAACTTCGATGACACCTCAATATGTCCTTTCCCTCATTAACAGACACGGAGTAAGCTCGGAAGTATGCTGGGATAGTGTTTGACAGACCAATAATGTTTCTCATAGTTCATTGTCATACCTAAACATTTCGTCCCTCCTATGCTCGTAAATGCATTTCTGGGAACGGTGCTTTGGACCACATATGCAGGAGCTCTAGATGTGATCGAACCTCGTATAAATCATAGTCCTCATCTGGCAGCTGCCTTGGCAGGTGGCATAGCAGGAGGTGCTCAGGCGCTGGTCGCTGCCCCTGCAGAAAATGTACGACTAGTGATCGAAGGAGGCACCGGAGGTAGCTCTTGGTTTCACGCTTGGAAAGAAGTTTTTCAAGGCACTAGATCCTCTTCTATTTCTCGACAGAATAATATGGCCGAAATTCGGCTACTGAGAGGCTGGATGAAAGAAGTTGGGGACATGGCTGGTCGAGGATGGAACGGTTGGGGCTGGGGCCTAGGTAAGGACGTGTGTGGTGAGTGAATACGGCAAGAACATTTCCTCATCGCACACCAGTCAGTTAGGGTTCGCCGCTTTTTTTTTCGTATTTGAAGTGACACGTCAGGTCGCACTGCACGTCAAGGCCATTTCCCAACGCTTCGAGAGTACGAATAATAGGGAATCATCCCAGGTCCCTCGCATTGTGCAGGCTATGACACTTGTTGTCGGTGGTGTACGACATGCATACCTTCGGTGGCGGCTAATCGTAACTAACTTCTATTAGGGTATCGCCGGCTTGACATATGAGTCAGTATGCATGCCGTGGGACGTGGCGCGGCGTACAGTGCAGCTCAATAGAATTACGAATGCCTCCGGTGCGCGTTCCACGGCGACTTTGATCATTTTTCGCAAAGTCTGTGAAGATGGCATCTCGAGCATGTTTCACAATCCATATCCCCCGTCACGTAGCATGCACGATACCACAATTCGACGAAGGGTATACGGTATGTTAAAGATAGTCGGTCGTGTTGGGCCTTGGGGGGTTGGCTTCCTGGTCTGGGAAGCCTATCACACTAAAGAATACAAGTGAACTACATTAGTACATACTACATCATGATGCATACGGTGTCAATAAGCTATTCTCTACTTACATACCACAACTGAGCGCTGAGCGTATGCCGCCCATAGTGTGACATGTTTGTTTGTGTACTTCGTAACAAGCAAGCTTAATCGATTTACCTCTCCATCGATCTAATTGCCTGCGATCTGCCAACCAGCAAGCCTGAAAATGCCTCGCTGTACACGGAAAGGCTGTGGCAAGGAATTCACCGAAGGTGACCTCACTTGTTGCAATCACCATTCTGGTTCCCCGGTATGCGTGTTTCAAGATTCCATTGGCAAGCTAACGAAGTTTCTGTCAAGATATTCCATGAGGGTCTTAAGTCATGGTCATGCTGCGCGGATGTGCACAAACCGGTCCTCGATTTTGATGAATTTATGAATATACCCGTACGTAGCCAAAGTGTTGACCTTTGCAAGGACCCAATAATCACATGAATGTAGGGATGTACAGAGTCAGAAGGCCACACAGAGGCAGCTCAAAAAAATGACCCGCCAAAATCATTACTTAGTATGGCGAATCTCAGTGTGTCGGACTCAGCATCCGGGAGGGAAGTCTTTGTGTCGTCTGAGCAACATAAAGTTGCTGTTTCCACGCCTATCCCCGCATCTGCACCTGTAATCGAAGAAGAGGATGACACAAGCGCCGCGGTAAAACTGGGTGCGCCATGCCGCCGGAACGGGTGTAAAGTTTCATTTGTGAGTGACGAGGTCAATAGGCAAGGCGATGGCAAAGAGGCTGTATGCATGTATCATCCAGGATCGGTGAGAGGATTTCTAATTTGCTGTATAATTTTATTCCTTTCTTTCTTATGCCTATCTAGCCGATATTCCACGAGGGTAGCAAGGTACTTCTGCTGATGTATGTGTCAAATAATAACTGGAACTTTCCCCTCAGGGTTATCTGTGCTGCAAACGTAGAGTGTTGGAATTCGACGAGTTTCTCAAGATACCGGGCTGCAAATCGGGGCGCCATGTATTTTCGCCTGTCACTAAGGAATCAACGGTACGTCGATCTCTGCCAGCACATGACTCGAGCAGCTGAGTTCTGTAGACTGAGGAATTCGTGAACTGTCGCGTTGACCACTATCAGACGCTGAACAAAGTCTTCGTGTCCATTTTTGCAAAGCAGGTAGACAAGGAGCGCAGCGTGATCAAGTTCGATGAGTCTGAGGTATTATACGCTGCTTTGTTAAACTGAACGCTTACCAATGTGAAAATGATGCGCAGATACACATTGACTTACATCTTTCTGGGTCAAAGAGGTTCTTTCGTGCTTTAAGCCTTTTCGGACCTATCGATCCCGCCGAATCAGTTTCACAGTTCTACGCTACGAAGGTTAAGATGCATGAACATTTCTCAATCCACAACTAAGCATATGCGTTCACCAGGTCGAGTTGCAACTACAGAAGCGAGATACCCGGAGTTGGGCCGTTCTTGAGAAAACTTCTGAGGGTATTGGTAATATTAACTTGACTTTTGGGGTAGGCGGTAGAACAGGTACTGTTGGTGCAAAAGATGTGGTCCTCGACGCGACAAACCAGCTGCGAGCATGAGCTGATCCTTAGGGTTGGATTAAAAAAGTAAAGTTGAAAATACCAATGTGTTTCTACGTCTATAACACTCCGGGCTTTTCCAACCGCTCATATATCTGAATGATATCACCCTCTCGCAGATCAGCGAAATCTGCCAAAGTAAGCCCGCACTCTGATCCCTTGCGCACCTCCTCGACATCCTTTTTCAAATGTCTCATTGTGTCTAGCATTCCTGTGTGAAAACTGATAAGACGGCGTCATAATTGAATCTTCAAACAATATACCTTCATGTATCTTAACGCCGTTTCTAATCACTCTGGCTGGTTTGCTTTTGTGTACGATCCCATTGACCACACGACACCCGGCGACCTTCTTGATCTGTCTGGCTTTGAGGTGGATATCAAATAACTGGAGAACAGTGGCTTCGCCCGTAACTCTGGTTTCAGTGACAACAGGTAGCAGGGCAATCACTCGGTTCTTAATGTCATCCATGAGTCGGTATATGATGTTCGATAAGCACAGCGGCACGCCCTTTTGAGCAGCTAGAGTCTCAATCGATCGCGAAGCTGAGACCGAGAAACCGACAACTGTGCCTGCGCGTAAAGCCAAGTGAGCGTAGTGTCTTCAGTGCTATAAATGATATAAATGAACCCTACCGCCAACTGCCTGGGCCATCATGACATCCGATTCTAAGATGTCTCCCACGCCTGATGAGATTATTCGAGTTATGACCTGCTTGTTGCCTATTCCCTGTAGTGCGCCAACCACTGCCTCTGCACTCCCACTAACGTCGGCTTTGATGATCAAGCGCAATTCCTTGGGTCCTGTGTTCTCTTCTGGGAGAAGGCCTTTGTGGTCTTCCCCGAACTGAAGTTCTAAAGCCCGTCGCTCCCGCTCCTGCCGTCTACTCGAGTTGATTGCTTCTACGTCAACTAAAGAGGACTCGATATGTGCTTTGCGGAGACGATTAACGATTGCCCTTTTTACCTCGGCTTCCGTGCCTTGTAGGACTTCGTCCCCTGCCTTCGGCAACGACTTCCACCCAGACACAGTAACAGCCATGCCTGGAAGCGCAGATTTCACTGTTGCATCGGTTGAATCGGTCATCACTCTGACCTTGGCATGACTTGTGCCACTGATGAGGTGCGAGCCAGTATTCAGGGATCCGCGTAGAACCAGAACAGTTGCGATAGGGCTGGAAAACACATGAGACACAAAAACAGTGTGAAATACCGAGAACACATACCCAAGTCCTTTGTGCACCTTGGATTCTAGAACGTAACCATGAACGGGGCCTTGCTTCTCGGCGCGCAGGTCGTGAAGTTCAGCCATGGCAGACAGCGTTTCCACGAGCTGCGGCAGCCCATGCCCTGTTAGACCTGAGACCTCGACAGAAGGAATATCACCACCGAAAACCTCGAGTTGTAGACCCTCCGCCATTAGTGCCCTATGAACACCATCCTGGAAATTTGATCAGTGATCGTACAAACCTTATTACATGTACATGCTACTGACAACGTCAACGCCAGGCTTGTCGACTTTATTGATGGCAACAACAACACCGATCTTCCCTACGTCTTTTTTGACGAGTTCAATGACTTCCCTAGTCTGGGGCATGATGCCGTCGTCGGCTGCCACGACGAGAACGACAAAATCAGTGACACTCGCGCCACGAGCCCTCATCGCTGAAAAGGCAGCATGTCCCGGAGTGTCAAGGAAAGTAATCGAACAAGGGCCGCTCGCGTTGTCATTGGCACCAGGAACTGGAACAGAAAAGGCTCCGATATGTTGTGTGATACCCCCGGCTTCTCCTTTAGCTACAGAAGCGGAGCGCAGACTATCAAGAAGGGTAGTTTTACCATGGTCGACATGGCCCATGATCGTCACTATTGGAGGCCGAGACATAAGCGAAGAGGAATCAGGATGTGGAGGGCTATGAAATGTATTATTAGAGTGCGATAATATTGAAGAAAGGACTGTCGACGAACGGGGGATATATGTCAAACGCAGCTTCGTCGTTGACTATCGGATTTCGGCCACACTCTTCTGCCAACAGAACAGCATAGTCTGAAGTCAAGACTGATATGTGGATAATCAATTGAGTAAAACGAGTTCTTATCCAGAAAGACAACGAACCATGATCATATTTCGCTTCTTCCACCATCCCGGCCTGCCTCATTCGACGTTGCAGATGTTCTGTGAAGGAGGGATAAACAGAGTGACAATAAAGGCAATGTCGTACTTACCAAGCCTTACTCCAAGAAGCCTAGCGAGAGTGCCAACAGACACAGTAGTCGGGATATAGACATCAGGAGAAACCTGTTTTTCGACCATGTTAACCTTTTTTTTCGTCTTCTTTTTCTGAGAAGCCTCCTGCTTTGAATGTCTCAGAGAAACATCATAACGACTCTTTTTCGATAAGAGAGAGCCCCTCTCTTTATTGGAAGTTCGGTGGAAGCGTGCACTGCGTTCACTGGGGTCCTCGGTCCAGATAAAACCGGGTTCCGGATCGACATACTCCTTCTGTACAGCATCCTCCGGTT
This sequence comes from Tricholoma sp. MG99, assembly GCA_003521275.1. Classification (NCBI taxonomy): domain Eukaryota; kingdom Fungi; phylum Basidiomycota; class Agaricomycetes; order Agaricales; family Tricholomataceae; genus Tricholoma; species Tricholoma sp. MG99. Next base: position 37,409 of record QOVE01004326.1, on the reverse strand, counting down.
GTTTCTGGTTTGTGCGAGAGTCATGCCGTCGTGAACTAGAAGATTGTTCGGTCGAATGATGATCCTGTTGGTTCGCGGGGCTCAAACGCGAATCCGGTGGTCGTGTAGGATCTACTTGCGGGTCCTGGTGGGGTGCAATGTCACGCTGCAATCGAGGGTCAGCTCGTGACACGGACTGTGGTTTGCGCTGGGAAGAGCGAGAGTGTTGTGCATGAGCATTGGAACGATGTATAGGCCCAGTCGGAGGGGGCACAGTTGGAGTAGGTATTTGAGTGGGCACAGTTTGAGTAGGGACAGACCGAGTCCATTTATTCAAGGCCCCGGAAGCAGGAGATTTGGAGATAGTCTGAGGCCGTGACGAAGAGGAGGGAAAATGAGGTGGGGAAGGCTTGGGCCGAGCTGCCCATTTATTAGTGACGGGTGATTTTCCAGGATCTAAGTTGCGTCCCTTATACCAATAGGGTGAGATCCCTGATAGATTGGTCAACTGTTGAATACTTACAGTAGGAGGTTGAGCACGGCTGGGCACTGCCCATTTGCCCAGCTGAGGTTTGGAGCCAGGAGTATCGGAAAGGGGATCGGGGATGGACGGCTAGCACGAAAGTGAGCCAGTGTAATCTATGTAATGAAGAGAACTGACCTTGCTTCTGGTGGCAGTTGCTACCGACCTAGTGTGTGGAAAAGGTCTAACAGTGGGCCAATGTCGGAGCATTCGGTGGTGAACGCAACGACCAAGTTATCGATCAAGTTCAAATCGAGGCGCTTACATACAGGTTCGCTGCCGCTCGCATGTACAGACCTGTCTTCAAACAATTTCCTTCTTATTGTCGTACATATGCTCTGTCCCGGTTCCCAACACGTAGTCCAAGTACCTCACGATTGCGTGCTCGAAAACCTTCATCATTGCCCCCACAGCTGGATAACATCCCCACTGAACAAACTTCTTCCAACGAAACATCTCAACTGCGGCATACGAGTGAACGTCTCCTAGCGAGCAATGCTTCTGAAGGTTTGGAAAGACTTCTTGGATATGACACCCTCGTCATCGAAAGGTATTTGTGATTGACGTGTCCTGAATTACACCAAGAATTCGATGTTAGACAAATTGAAATGCTCAACATATTTGTGGGCTTTGAGCAAGCCAATAAATATTCTATTAGTTTGTGCTGAGAATCTTATGGCCATGTCCTGCAACTAACATTCTATCGTGTAGGCAGTGACACTGGCGAGCCTCTCGGTTACATAGCGGAGGAACCCAAAGGTTTTTTGGCTACCATATCCCGTCAGGCCTTTGCTACGCATAGGCCATTCAGAGCTATCATCATGGATGTGGATGGGTCACCCATCATGTGGGCATGTATCGCAGTCCCGTTCTCTGATGTCATGGGCTCATTGTAATATGACAGATTCGCAGGCCTTTTGCCTGGATAAACTCTAGGATGTACGTCCAGCGTCTCCAGGCTGGTGCCGAGTATACCCCTGGTGGGGAGCCTATCCTCGATACTTTCGCAGAGGTTCAACAAGTCTGGCATCCCTGGCGACGTCGATATGATCTTTTCATCCGGTGCTTCAGGCCTCTCATGTACCAGCATTCGGATCACTGACTTGGAACAGGCAGGGTGACAAACGCATACTCTCGATAGCCTCGGATTCGCAGCCAGAGCCAGAGCCTTCCACATTCTCCCAATTTGCAAAAGTAGATTCGGAGTTCCTAGCATGGCATTTTCGATTACTTGATGGTCAAGACCAGGAAATAGCCTATATTGATCGAGCCTTCCGAGGGTTTGGACGTGAGGTATGATACTGAGTCTTGTTTGACTGTTCTATCATCAAACATCCTATAGATATTTACAGATACAGGTTTCTATCCTTAAAACTTCATGTTTGCGGTGTATCTGATGTTTCAAATGCTAGGGCAATATTCCGTTAGTTTTGGGCCCAAGAACTTGGACACTGAAAATGATATGAATCTGCACTCAAGCAGGAGACTTACACATGATGAGCGCGCTGTATGAGGTTTCCTGTCTATCCAAGGAGATATGCTGATGATTTGTTTTTAGGTCACACTGGCTTTGGCTGGTATGTATTTTCTTCAGCTGTTGCAAAAATAATGTAACACTTGTGGACAGTCAACATCGACTTTGATTATTTCTCTCGTCACTCTGGACATGGAAGGTAAGGGTGATTTATTATCTGGTCAAACTTTGTAGCTGAAAAGGATGAGAAAGTGGACTGTTGGGATTTTCACATTGGGAGTGATCATGTGGTCGTGTATGGATAATCGCGTAGTTTGTCCTTACATAATACACACGACAATGGTATATCTTCGTCCACCACAACTAGTTGAACCTGGACAACCATCTTATGCTGAAGCCTATGCAAAGATCCTTGCAGATTTCAGGTCTTCGCCGCTAACCTCTGCCTCTTCAGTCCTTGTCCTTGTCGCCCCAGATGCTGATGCTCTCTGTGCAGCCCGCATGCTCAGCGACTTGTTCAACCAGGACGATGTCATACACCGCATTAGACCTGTATCAGGATTCGACGAGCTAGAGAGAATTAGATCAGACCTAATGGGTCTCACGGAGGTTGTACAGGTATTGCTGTATCTGCATGTCCATGCTCATTATTCTTCCTGTAGCTCCACACTCTCATTCTTCTCAATATGGGCGCAATCGTGGAGCTTACGTCGCCCACACTCTGGTTCGGAGCTGATATTCACAAAGATCTGATTCTGCACGTCATCGATTCTCTGCGTCCATACAATCTGTCAAATTTGTTCATGGGAGGTGATGTCGGCGAAAGAATTATTGTATGGGATGATGGGGACGCTGATAAATTGCGAGAAGAGCGAATAGCTTGGGAAAGTGTTGAGGTGTGTAGTATATCACTTCAATTTGACTTCACTTACGACTGGCCCAGAATGAGCCCCAGCTGGACTCTGACGATGACCTGTCTGAAGCAGACTCAGAGGAAGACGAGCTCGAGGCAAGCAATTATGAAGACGAAGATGACGGCGGCGAGGAAGGGTATGAGGAAAGCAGGGCCTCAGATAAACGCCGATTGGTGGGCGCCTATGTCGGAAATCCTACTAAACGACGACGCGTTGACAAGCATGTATAACTTCCCCTCTCTTCTTATTCATTTCCCGTTTCTGATGACATCATGTCAGCGGCCACATCGAATGCCACGTTACGAACGCGAGCGACATCTTCTTCGAATTGAAAAGCATTACCTGAGTGGTACATATCACCGACAAAGTGCAGCAGGTACAATATACATCCTCGCCACCGTTCTCGAGCGTGTGGACAATGACATGTTGTGGTACGTGAATACCCCCCTACAGGCCGTATTGATTGACCAAAGCCATTCAGGTTTGCAATTTTGGGCCTCACGTATCAATATCACACTTCCCGCATATCTCGTGAAGAATATGAAACGTACCACTCTGTGTATTACGACGAAGTTTTTCGACTTAATCCTGTCCCTCTCAACGATGGTAATGGCTCAATGATATCTCTCAACCCAGATGATACGAGCGTACGTACAACTGATGAATTGCGGTTCATGTTATTCCGACACTGGACGCTGTATGATGCCATGTATCATTCCAGTTACGTTGCCAGCAAACTAGGCATATGGAAGGAGAGGGGTCGCAAAAGATTAACAGGCTTGTTGGCCAAAATGGGGTGAACACCGCTCTATGATAGATCTTTATTTCTTGAGCTTAGTACCCCTTGCAGTTTTTCCATTCCTCAAACCCAGCAGCCATACTATCATATGGACATGGACCTTAAAAAGGTACTGTTGGCAAAGCTTAACGATGTCGCACCAGAATACGGGCTCGTGGAGCTTTCCTATCCGTCTTTCATGCGTTGTTACGGCTATCGGTCACAGCCTCTTTCTGCAGCTGATGCGGTTGAGGGTATTTGTGCTCTGCTAGATGTCGCAGGTGGCATCAAGATGGAGGTGGAGATTGAAGGCGCTCGACATGGCGGAGAATGGTTTGGTAGTGGAAGAGTTTGGGAAGTGAACTCAGCTCGCATAGTCACAAGCAAAAGAGGACAAGACAGAAAAGAGCCTGAACCTTCTGCCGACGAAGGCTCCAAAAATCCCAGAGCAAATGGCACAGAAGCAGAGAATGTTGCAGAAGGCGATGGATTAGCGACGAGACAGGAAGTATGGTGGGTAAAAAATTTCTGGACAGCGTTTGACGCGCTCGACCGGTAAGTCTCCATATAGCACTGGACGTTAATCAACGAGTGACGTTTTACCAGCATCGATTCTGTGCATGACGCTCTAAAGCTCTCTATGTCTCTACATCGTGCCATCATTCGCCAAGGGACCTCCATTATTGATAAACAAGACATCCGGACAATGAAAACTCACCGTGTCGTTGTCCTGTCACAGGGCCCTGACCTAGCACTCTTCGCGCATCCCGGTGTGCTTTCCCGGTTAGCTCTTTGGCTCGTGGATGCCTTGAGAGACCATGTGACAGGTCAGCAAGCCAGTGCCGGGAGCAGGCGTAAGAGTTTGCCATTTGTCGTTGCTTGTCTTAAAGAGAGCGTGAATACCTACATGGTCGTTGGAGTCATGGCTGCATTGGACTTTGGCGATGTGCGGAGAAAGTATGAGCTACAAGTTCGCATTCACCAATCTCTAGACTAATTTATATCGCTCCAGCGAATTCGGCCTGTCTTTTCTCCGTGCTAAAGATGCATGCAACACGGTCATTCATCACACGTCCTTCGATGCTAGCGTCGTAGAGGTCGAGCAGAGAGATCTGAAGATGTTTCTTTCGACTCTGTGCGAAGATCCCTATGAGGCCGCGATATAGGATGCCGTTCCATCAGTGTGTTGGATTGTCGTCAAAGTAGCCGAGTGAGACCTGCTTGTTTAGATGATCCAAGCTATATCTCATGAGGGAGGGAGAGACCCTGCTAACCCTTGTACTGATGAGTCAGGCGTAGGCATGGCAACAACGTGGTCTCACTCTACTCCCATCCTGCGTCAATGCAACTAGCTTAAACTAGCTACGTATCGTTACCGAGTGCCATAATATCTGAGGCTACAAACTTCAATTAAGGATGACGAAATCGAATCACGTTGAAGGCTGCAAGCACGTTACCATTTGTGAGCCTCTTCCACACTTAACTCGTCTGGTTCCAAGTCGACTTCTCAAAAGACCAACATATACAGCTCGAGATTTTTTGCTGATTATTGTCTTATGTTTCGTTTTGGCTTGCGCTATGGTTGCATTTGGTCGCCCTCTTGCCGTCATCTGGTTCTCCGATTTCTGAGAATTCCGTCCAGTATCCACCGCCAAATAGCGACTATAACATATTTATCTAGTACATCGAGCGCTATCATCATTCCTCGTAGATCCGCACACCCCCTCCTCCCCAATACTGCATAACAGCATTACCATCCCCGGTCGGCTGTGTAAAAGCCACATGGCCTTTCCGTGGATCTAGTGGACATCCATGGATGAACGTCTCTGCTGCAGCGGACAGCAGTTTGCTCGCGATCCCTTGTCGACGTTGGGATGAAGAGACAAAGATGCGTGGTATTCCAAGTGGCGTAGGAAGAGGCGTTGGATGGCAAAACAGACCTGCGCTAATGTCTACCGGCGTCAAGCCCGTCGTCGAGGCAGGTTGCTCTGGCGCATGCTTGGTGTCTTCGGGGGAAGCGATCATCATCGCCGTCGAGATCCGCTGTGCAACGAGGCACCCAGCTATCTTCTCACGGGCACAATTATTTGTTGGCGACAGGAGGAACAGATACATTTTCGATGCTTTTAGGATCGATGATGTAAGGGGTGGTGAGGATAAGGCTAAATTGACAGTGTTCAACAGAATACCCAGCTAAAGTTTCATGATTAGGGTAACCCATTATGATGCATAGCTAGTATGACATACCTTGGATCCGATCTTTCCGCCGACATCTGCGGGAAAACAGACGATTCTCCCTTTCCTCCCATCCTTCAATTTAACCCCTCTGTGAACCTCTGTTACTTGGTATTTTAATGTTTCTCTCTCTTCTTCCCTTCCCCATTCCATGCCCTTTTGAACCCTGGCACAATGGGCTCGGTGCAGAGCTTCATCATCTGGTGCACCTTTAGTGTAGGTGAGGCCACAATGAGAGCACGTCCGCAGGATTGTTTGGTCTATACAAAAGTGGAGCTGAGTGAGTGTTTTTGATTTTTTATGCCCTCCCGCGGATGAGTTCCCCTTGTCCGTCTTTGCCCGTTTGGGTGAAGGCAGATTGGTGGCAAGAGAAAGAGGTCTATGCTCCTCTCGAGATCGCTTCCTGCCCTGAGTCAAGGACGCTGAAGGCAAGGTAGAATTTCTGTTTTGACGCGATTTATATGTCCGTTTGACTTGGGAAGACATCGTAGTCGTTTGTTGAACGTGGCCACTGAGTCGGACAGTTGATTACAGTTGACCGCGTCGTATGCACATATTTGGTCGATCGCGTCTGTCATGTGATGTAGCATGCTACGTCATATTTGCAAATGACTCCTCTCCTTTCAATTTTACCTTCATGTCGTCGGGAAGTATAGCCCAGGTGTGCATCATTTTATTCTTAGCAATCAACTTCTTATGCGATATCGAATAGGACAAGGTCTGGAAAACCAAGGAACAATCAGAAGAGGCACGCTATGCAGCTGAGAAGGCATGTCGTGACGGCAGCTCAAGTATGTAGAAGCTCATCATTGATTGCAGGAACAAGCTCAGCTCGCTGCTATTCGCGATGAAATGAATAAACTAACACACGACTCTACTTCATCATCTGTTAGTGTTAAATCTGTGCCTGAGCGAGACTTCGAAGGAGGGTACGGGGGGCAAGAAGACCTTGAGGATCGCTACGCTACTACCTCGGGAGAGCATTAATTTATGTAATGTCCGTAAAGAATATTCGATCCTTAGGTGTCTGCATTAGATTACATCTGTAGGTATGTGGTATATGAAGGCCAGTTAGAGAGAGCGGAGGACGACTCATTTAGTCCCAAGTCCATGCACAACAAGAATGAAAGGCAAAAACTACCCACAATAAGAATCGAGGTCTACCAGCGATCAACTTAAGATTGCTATGGTCCAGTGGGAGCGGGAGTGATCTGTGGTGCGCCAGCACACAAAGGTGAGGGTGGTGCTGCAGTCGGCCCAATCCACGGGTTAAGGTAACTGCAGGATGGAATTTGCACCATCATTCCAGCAGTATCTCCGTTATTTTCCCATCCACTGCCAGCACTGATGGTCGAAGTTGTGGATGCAGCAGTGAATGTCGGCACCGGGAGAGTCACCAGTGGCCCTGTCGGTGTATAGGATGGAAGAAGGGTAATTGCCCCCCCGTTACTTAGGGAAGGAGGGGGCCAAGCAAGTGAAGCACTAACACTGGCAGGAATATTTCCTGCGCCCGCACCACCTGTTTGCCAAGCTTGAAGGGGTGGGTTCCACGGACTCGTGTTTCCACAAACACCTGTCGCAGCTCGGGGGTCTGTGGGCATCCACCCGTTCTCAAGGCCAAGTTGATACGACCAGGCTGGCGATTCAACTTTGCCCGTTACACTTGAATTGCCGATCTTCCACGTCCAGAAAAAGTAATCCTAAGATCACAACTTTAGCTTCGGAACCTCGAAATACAAGATGTTCAACGTACTTGAAGGGCATCCATGCTGGCCAGGGCAAAATTCTTGATGTCATTTTTCGTCCCAGCATCATAATTCTGCCAATCTGTCCACGGCGTACAGCTCCCTACTTGAGGCCAAGAGCCTGATGTGTAGGTGCCCTCGTAGCGAACACCCTGATTCACGCCATTCACCCACAACCCACAATCCGTAACTGCGTTACTGAACTCTCCGGCGTTGGTCAAACCAAAGGCGCCCATGGAAGTATTGACAACGTTAGCCCAGGCCTGGCAAGGAGTCTGAGCGTATGTAGACATAGCGGCACTGCTCTGTGATCCAAAACAGAGGTAAGGATGCGTGTCAAGCGTTAGGCGATCAGCGTTGGGAAAAACGTTGACCCAGTTGCTCCGACTCAGGAATCCATCATGTATGGAGATAAAAGGACCTTTGCCTTGTCCCACCCCGCCAGCGTTGCGCACGATGTTGTATGCCTCCAAATAGCTTGAGATAAAGACATCAGATATAGACACATAGTCGCACCAGATGTAAACTCACAATCGGGACAAAGCACCCTGACCAAAAACAGGTGCCTGCGGCTCGTTCAAAATTCCAAACATAGTCACGACATTTTTATATTGCGGCTGTGAAATAAACTCCGCAAGAATTCGGATATAGTCGAGTGTGCGTTGGGCATTTGCAAAACCCATTGGACCGTTCAAGAAGTTGATTGTTCCTAGCTTTCCGGAATGATTCCACCCATTTTGGCTTCCGGGAACAGCGTGTAGGTCAAGATTTATGCGTAGACCATATTTACGTGCCCATTTAATAGCTTTCAAGAAGTACCTTGTCATAATTAAAGCTTGAGGACATGCCAGGAAACGAGGTGCAAGAGAACTCACGTCCACGAAGTTTTCGCGAGGAAGGGCTCGCCTGAGCGAGTTTCAATTGCCCAGTATCCAATAGGTATACGGACATAATTCAAGCCAGCGCCAGCAATTTCCGCGAAATCTTTCTCGGTCTATACAACGGGTATGAATGAAAAAATCCAACGAAAGTATAATAAAAGCGTACGATGAAAGTGCTGTAATGGGTTTCAAGTTGATTCAGACCTCCATTAGCAGTATCGGCTGCCATCGCTTGACTCAGTGTCCACTCGTCAACCGCCGGTTGGGAACTATTTACATAACGTTCGTAGAGAGCGGGTGCACTGTTTAACGGTGAAGTGTCAATACAATATTTTCCTTTAAACGTACACGAGATACTTTCATGAACTATAAGGTGATGAATAAGATCAGGCGGAAAAAAAGACACACAACATCATACTGACAGGTTCGGTGTTTAACCAGCCACCAAGATTGACCCTGAATGAACGAATGGAAAACTTAGAGATAGATGGTAGGAGGACAACAAGACAATGGTGCTAACCCTCTGATTATATCGATGCCATAATTAAAGGTCTCGTTTAATGCCGGGGTCCATGATTGCGCCCTTGCCCCATCATTGAAAGGATCGTTCTGGTCCCAATACCAATAACCTCCAAAGGAATTCTGGTATGTGAAAGTGCTGCCATCGTCAGTGGTTACTTGAGATCCACCACCGCCCGTCACGACGGTATTAGCTGAGGGTGCACCATTCTTGCCTGTGGCCGTAGGGTTGGCAGGGTTGGCAGAGTCGTTGGCCAGATTAGAGTTGGATTTTGGGCGTATGACGGCGAAGTACACAGGGATAAGCACAGCCAGTAGCAGTAGAATTAGACCGACAAGCGCAGCTAATATGTACTTGCGTTTTGAGCGGGCGCGTGGTGCGGCATAAGCGGCGTGCTTCTCCCCCAGGAACCTAGGCTTTCCGATAGGTGACATTGGGTGGTCACCGATATCACCAGTAAAATTATCATGGGGGTCATCATGATAAGCAGCGGAGTAAGGACCATGTGTTAGGGGCGTCGCTCCAAGAGTGTCATTGAGGGCATAGACAGACCCAGTGTATTCGGATCCATTGCCAGCAGAGGGTAGTGTGTTGTGGGATGAAGCGTAGGAATCACGAACACGAGGAGCGCCCGGATCATCGTAGAGGGCAGCACCTAAAAAGCGTGGTTGTGAAGCACCTATTGGAAGAGACGATGAATCTACACCAGTCACGCTCGGGTTGAATTGTGTGTGGTAAGGGTCTGGTGAAGGAGGAGCATTGTAGAGACCCTGGCCAAACAATTCTTCGTGTGTCAACGGTAGAGGTTCATAATCAGTGGTGCGTTGCTCGTTGGCAGACATGAAGGAGAGGGCCTCGTAGGTTGTGAGGGAAAGTAATGTGGAGAGAGAACAACGTACAGGATAGATATGGATAGATGGGTGTGGACGTCAGCGACGACGACTACGAGACAGTGTCTAGCGTTGTCTAGCGTTGTCTAGCTACAAGGGAGAGTCAATGTCTGGCCAATGTCACGGTGTTGTTATGCATGTCTGAAAATGAGCGGAAGCCTGAGACCGCCTTTGTTGGTCCCGCACGGGGTAAACAAATACACTCTATTGTTGGCAATTTATTTTAAAATATCTTTTTCCTTTATTAGTACAATCCTCCTACGGAAGCTATTTTATATGTCTGCTACGGCCCCGGAAATCCGTTTGGTGGCGTCTGAGGTGTCGCGTTAAGGCATCAGCGGCTAATGCCGTTTGCAGATAATATGCTCACCATTTGTATTCGTAATACGGCTTGTAATTGCTCCGCCACATTACCCCCCATAAAATAGCTGCCCATGTTACCCACAGACCCACGCGCAGTCCCCGGCACTTGGCCTTGAAGCAGAACATGAGCTTGCGCAGAAGGGGGTCGAGGCGAATTCACAACGTTCGTCATTACAGACGCTCCATGAGGTGGAGATACATGTGCTGGAGACGATGTGATGTCTCGCGTAACATGAGGCGTCGCTAACTGTGCGTTGCTTGTGGCCCCATTCCCGCTTACATTGCTCTGAGCTTGATTAAGTGTCTGCTGGGCCTGCTGCTGAGCTTGCTGTTGGGCAGTACGTAGCTGTTGTACTTGTTGTGCCTGCAGTATTTGTTGCGGCGACGGTCGTGTAGGCATGGAAGGGGTTCCAGTCCGTTGCTGCTGTGAAATATTAACTTGGTTCCTGATTTGAGGCACCACCTGGTTCTGTGTTATGCCTCCATTGGCTCGCTGCCCTGCATTAATAGCCAATTGCTGCTGCTGAGCTACCTGTGGCTGTTCCTAAATATATGGATGACCTTCCAGCTCATCAAAGAAATGATCGAGAACTGACGGGTACATTCATGCGATGACCTTGAACAGTACCTTGCCGGGTAAGTTCTTCTTGTTGCCGCCTTCGTGCCAACTGAAGATCTTGCAAGTCACGGGCTTCTTTCTCCGCTTTCAAACGACTAAGTTCCGCAGGAGTATGCTTCGGCATCTTGCTGTATTGAGCATGTGTCTCATGTACAGCCGGCGGTTTGCGCTGATTGGCTGTCCACTTGTCAATAGATTTCGACATAAGGATTATATGGCTTACCAAGCGCCTTCTGCATCGATTCAGCCCTTTTCTTTGATGCCTTTCTGATTGATTCCTGAACCAACTGGTGGCGCCGCCGCTTCCTTGGCTCGCTGCCTGGAATTACGCCCATTGTACTGGGAGTGGAAATACTAACACTAGCCAATCTTTTGACGCCTCGAGTGGTCATTTGACTAGACGCAGGCGTGGAATCCTCCGTCACCATAGGGCTGTCTCCTGGTCGCTGCCGAATCTCAGGACCCCATTTCTCTTTCCAGCGCTCCAAACAATCACGAGGGGTACGCCTGTCGATCGAGATAGTAAGACGACATGCATTGAAGCATTCCGATATCAGAGCCCAATTGTTGGGGTACTTGTCAATGAATGATTTCAAAAGGGCGTCGTCGTTGGCGCTCCAAATATGTTCAGCACCCCGCTTACGTGGATCCTTTTCTTTCAGTAACGCAGCTTGCAACTGCAGAGCCATAACAGATGCAGGCGAGTTACTAGACCGACTATCGAACAATTCTGCAAAGTAATTCAGGAAACCGCGGGAATATGGTTTGGACATTGCTCACCACTCAGGCTATTGTCTGGTAATCTCGACGAACTATCTGAATCTGGAAATACAGCGCTTTCTTCCATCACCCACTGACCATCCTTGTAAAACTTTGATGGGTGGAGGGGTCCTAACAACGTTGGCTTGGAGAACATGAACTCTCCCGCAGGGAAAAGTTTTGTGTACGTAGTATCTTCCGATCGCTTGGTCGGATCATCTCGTTCTGACCGTTTCTCCGAGCGCTTTTTCCCTTCGTTTGTGCTAGGAATGACTGATGATGGATCAAATAGCCCGAGAGGCTGAAGATCGGGGAAAATCGCCGATAAATCAGATGGGGGAAGGTGGGAGTCGTCTACGAGGTTATGAAAGTCATCTGGCCCCAGTGAAAGTTTGTCGTGCTTGGAATAAATGATGCTATCCCGTATGGAAGCATACTTCGATGGCGATTTGGCTTGAGCTGTAGAGGCATCGATGTCATTATTTCCAGCGGCCGAGTTGGAGCCGAGGATGGGATCACTTGAAGCTACTTTCAGCTTGGGGATGTCTGGAACCATCCCATCTACGTCCATTGTGTCCTGTCTTGCCTCCACCAGAATATCGGCTTTGCCATCACTTACCAGGATAGCGTCCTCTACATCTTCTGCTTTTGGTTGGACATCCTGCATAGCAATCCAGTTTCCATCACCCGGTGCAACATCGAGGGCGTCTTGAATCAACGCCGCGGGTTCTAGAATGTCGAGAACGTCTTGCTGGTCCACAACCGACTCATCGTCGTCATCGTCATCATCAGAACCATAATCAACTTCCAACAATGATGCCTTGGATTGGACAGGTTCCTCTGTCTCCAGCTTCATCGATTCTTCAGCAAACTCTTCCCCTACCTCAGGTTCATCTTTTTGGACCCATGACCGCTTCCTGCCGATACAGATTCCCTTCTCTACCCTTTCTGCCCAGTTTCCAGCAGCATGCCATTCAAGGACAGCAGTAGATAAGTTGTACGCCAGAGCGATCTTCCATTTGCGTTCTTCGCGGAAGTCAATCCGCATCCATTTCTGATATGTATAAGAAATTGTATTATCGTATAGATAAATTTAAGACTCACCATTTCATCCATAAGATAGTCCAGATGAGTTTTGGTGAGACTCCCTACTCCTCTATGTTTCTTTGGCTGCCTGAAGCTCCAATTACCCTGTGACTTCAAATTATCGATGCGATCAAGCGCCCGAATCAAGCGCAACTCTGACATGGCAACCTACCCAATGTCAAACGTAAATTTACAGTGATTCTCAGGTACACTTACAGCCCATTCCCGAGTACTGAGGCACTTGGAAGTCCGGGTAACTCTCTTCCATACCGGATTTGCGCTGATGGTGGCAGCCCATCTATTCAAGCCCAGTGGATACCAGTCATCTCTCGTATTATCTTTGTCCCTCTTTCCATCGTTCCTCTCCCGTCCCTTCTCGCGCTTTCGCTGCAGCTTAGCTGACCTCACCTTTCGGTTGTACTCCAAGGGAAGTACTTTAAGCTGTGGAAGAACATATTCGCGTTCGAATTGATGTCGGGGTTGCACAGGTGAAGAGGGTGGAGATGGCGTCGGAGGATGTGGTGTCGCACCATCAAGGTTGAAGCCTGGTTCCGACGGTACAGAGAACTCCGCAGGGAGAATGATTATCGGCCGTTGTGCAGGGGGTAGTACAGTTAGGGTAGAATCGGCTTGAGATCGAATCGGCTTCGGGGACCTGTTATAACTGTCAGAAGACGGCACAATATCCATCATGTGGATAGGTTCTATAAGCGACTGAGTGGCCTCCTCAGGTTGAGAATCTGATCCACGTATGTCATTAAGATTCGATGTTTCTACTATACGCATCGGAGAGTCCGCAGTGCGGACGGGATGGGAAGGTTGCTCATCCTCGGAGATTCTACCTCCTTTCTCTTCGGTAGCAGGGTCTGCGTCATCGGGCAGCAAGGCAAAAGGTGGTATCGATGACTCTAGTACGATAACAGTCGCGGTGTGCGCATCAGCATCCCCGTCAATGGTAATAGTGACAGGTGACTCCAGTAGCCGCTCCGTGGGTTGGCTGTCTTGACTGATCTCTTCTGTTTTCTCATGTGTTCCCTCTTCCAGACCAAAGCTGCGCTCCATAAATTCTTCTTCGTGCCTTTGGCCACCTAAGTCTTTCCTGTCAGGTTCGTGTGTTACATGTGGCTCTTCTTCGTGTGCTGTCACCATTGCCTCAAAATCACCGATATGGACCGTCTTGGGGACCTGCGCTTGGATAACTGAAGTGGAAGGAGACCCCAGGAGGTCGAGTTCATCCGGCCCCTCATCGGAATCTTCGTGATATTGAGGAAAACTGGAAAATGGTCGAGCAACAGGCAATGTTCTCTCGGCAACGTGTCCTAATTCGCCACCGTCAATGACTGCAGTACGAAGAGAGGATTTAGATGATTTAGACGTCGAAGACTCTTGCGGTCGGAAACGACTGCGAGTTGTACGCCGAAGAATGTGAGGCTTTCCCTTGGATGTGGATTTATAGGCAGTTGCAGGGTCCTCAAAAACTGATGGTTCGTTATCACGAAGGTGAAGGATGCTACCAGACTCGATACTGTATGTGGGAAACCAGCTGGAGGATGACTGCACAGAGAGAATGAAATAAGCCCACCTGTCTTTGTTGAGTTCGTATCTACGTAGAAAGATAGGAAGATCTGGTTCTTCGCTGTCCAACGTAAAAACGGAGCCTAAGTTTCTTTCTCTGTGGCGTATCATATGGAACATTTGACGAAGCAATACATTCCGGCGCTCTGTTATTTCTCTAGACCAAAGCTCGACAATCAGTTATGGTCAGCGTTGTAAAAAAAGACCTACTTGAGTAGCGCGAGACGCTCTTCTACCAGTGTTTCAGTTGATTTCTGTGGCATTACCGAGAAATCTTGTTGAGTAGTATGGGGCACAACTTCAACCTAACTGGCAGAGGACAAAGTACAGAATTACCAAATAAGGAAAAACAGAACAGGTCACGCGATCTGGAGTTTGACGATTTAGGGTTTACCCGGTTAAGCTTTAATAGGGGGGATTAGTTTGGGATTAGTATAAGGCCTGAGGCCTAAGGCCCGAAGTTCGACGGGTTGCTGAGGTTCCAGTGTCAATATTATAAGGTATGTAGAGGCCATTGCCCCGGATTATCGATTATGCAGAGATCATTCGTAGGTATCGTGCTTTATAATTACAAAAGCGGGTCGTAAGGATGGATTTTGCAATTAGCTCCCAGCCTCCCACCATCTGCCTTGCCTGCCTCAGACTCTTGCTACAGGACAATGTTCAAGTTCTCCAGTCAAGTCGGGTCGTCGTTTCGGTGTCGATCTTGGTCGTCCGGCTTTCGAGCAAGACCGCCTGTCATGTCTCGATGCTTTGCTAGCCAGTCTCATTCGTCAGCCAGCCGTACCTGGGTCCGTCTCTCTCCGTGGTCCAATAACTTTTCAGGCTCTGTTCAAATGCGGCTCTTCTTGCAATCAACTTTCTATGCTGTTTGCATCGTAGGGGTTGTGAAGTCATATATTTACGTGCGTACCGCAAATGTGACTTCAGGCAATTTCGGTTCTGCAACGCTAACTGAATGCTTATAGTATTTCGAGCCAGAACATGTTCTAGAGAAAGATGATGGATATGGTCAACAGTCTTATGCATCACATAGAGAAGTGCAACTTGCCATCGACGAGCTGCGCAGAATACTTCCCGAAGTCAACGCAGTGACCACTAATCCAGAAACCTTGAGATCGTACGGTTTCTCTGAGAATTCCTATCACCCTGCATCTCCACATTCCGTGGTGGTAATGTATTCTCTTGCTTAGCAGAGCGTATCTCGCTCAATCAAATCAAGGTTCGACCTACGGGGACTGAGGATGTAGTCAAGATTGTCAATATCTCCCGTAAATTCAGGCTCCCCATTACTGCATATAGTGGTGCTACGAGTCTCGAAGGCCACACGTCTGGAGTGCCCATCTTCTTACGCTCCTTATGTGCCATCTTCTCAAAATTGATTTGGCTAGTTTCCGTCCGGTAGCATATGCTTAGACATGTCTGGAATGGATCGAATTCTCGAAATCAATGGTGGGTATCTGATCTAATGTTCCACTGAATGCAAATCGAATACAACCAGAGGCTGATTCCGATCTGACGTGTCAATCTGGGGCTCGCTGGGAAGACATAAACCAAATACTCAAGGATAAAGGCATTCCACTTTTTTTCCCTGTAAGACTTATGTTTGCTTGTTGCCTGACAGTAGATGACGAACTCGCTTTTTATTCTAATAGCTGGATCCGGGACCAGGCGCTGTGAGTATCCTCTGACTAACATGATCTGCCCTGAGTACTGACTTGTCACAAGACGATAGGGGGCATGATAGGCACAGGGTGCAGTGGCAGTCAGGCGATTTCACGTTATATGTAATTTTCCGTGTATCTTAACCGACCTTTCAGCAAACGCAGTGCGATACGGAACGGCGAGAGCAGAATGGTTCCTCAATATTGTTGGTGTCTACTTGGATTGTGTTCGACCAATACCTATGACTACCCCAGACCGCAGTGCTCCCGAGCGGTGAAGTCGTTAAGACGCGCAGGAGGGCAAGAAAATCAGCAGCTGGTTTTGACCTTACAAAGATGTTCATCGGTGCGGAAGGAACATTGGGTATTGTCACAGAAGGTCGGTCGGTCGGCCTCCGTTCCTTCTTGATATTAAGCTTATGAAATCCAGCGACTCTGCGACTCGCTCCAGTAATCCCCACCAGAGTTGCCATGGCTCAGTTTCCTGACGTCGAACATGCTGTAAGTGCCGTGCAAGAAATTCTCAGCACTCCATATGGCCCACATATTCGTAAGCTATCTATCACCTACTCTCTTGATTACATGTCTGTGATATGACGTCTGACAGAGTGCGTCGAACTCCTGGATGACAACAGTACGTAATACTGCGTCTCTGTCCATATACACGGGCTTATATGTGCGTAGTGATGAAAGCCATCAACCAGGCAGGGCTTGTCGACCATCCCTATCCTACCAAAGATACACTCTTTTTTAAGATACAGGGTGATCCGATCTCGATCAAAAATACATATGAAGCTGTCCAGAAAAGCGTCCTCAAGCATGGAAGCACTCAGTTCGAGTTTGCAGCTACCGAGGAGGAGGCACAGGATCTGTGGCAAAACCGTAAATATGCGCTTTCTTCAACTTTAGCAGCCAACCCCGGGGCGCGGTGCTGGACAACGGATGTGTGGTAATATCCATTTGTATTTTTTGATGGCAGCGGTCGCTAGAGCGCATTCCTTTGACAGCGTGCCAGTGTCGTGTCTTCCCCGACTTGTCCTTGAAACAAAAAAGGATCTGGCGGAGTCCGGCTTGCTCAGTACAATCGTGGGCCATGTAGGAGATGGAAACTTCCATGCCTTGATTCTGTTTCATAATGACGAGGAGCTGGAATCTGTGAGCAGTGCTGTCCACCGTCTGGTGAATCGTGCACTTGCGTTGGATGGAACATGTGGGTATCTAAGTTGTAAACACAGCCTGCTACTCAATGGAATCTTATAGCCACGGGAGAGCACGGAATCGGTGTCGGGAAGAAGGAATATTTGGTCGATGAGCTTGGGGAATCAACGGTTGGATTGATGCGAACTATCAAACAAGCAGTAGATCCTCTTAATCTTATGAATCCTGGGAAGGTAATACCAAGATCCATGCTCTTGCTGCAACAACGTTTAATTTTTCTACAAGCTATATCCAGAACCACACAAGCCTTCCAAATCCGGATAAAACGGCTTTCTTTATATTGGTGGATGCAGATAGCATGTCGATATCAATATCAATATTCAGTCTATGTACCATCACTGGGTCTAATCGACTGAATTCTCTCCATTACCTCACGAACTTCTGTCTCTGCGAAAAAGGCTGCTTCTTTCGCTACTGCAAGCTTCTGTTCGAGTTCATTGCCAGTCAAAGACCTTACCATTCCATTCTCCTCAACGACATTGATGCAATCGAACCGGCGCAAAGTGTTTCCGACGCGTGGCAAGAATGCATGACGGTCCCAACCATTATCGTTGAAAGAAAGAACGGCTCTAACAGCTGCTGTGTTAATATCACGGTGTAGCTCCTCCAGCTTCGACAATTGGACTTCCATCCACCTCGCCCGACGTTCCAAAGCCAATGTCAAAGCAGCGACCTCGTCCTCTTTCCCGTGCCCCTCATCGACGGCATCATCAAGGAAATCATCGCCCTTAAGCATGTCACGCAATACCCCATCAAACGAAGAGCTGTCATCCCACGTTGTACGTGGAAGTAAGCGCAAAAGATCCGAAATTGTCTGAGTGAGGGTCTCCAGCAGCTGTTGGAAAGATGATACTGCATTGTCGATAGAACCAGATGGCATGTTGTTCGCAAACGACCCTCCACCAACAGATAGAGCAGACAAAGCATGGACCAGAGGTCCGTATTCTAGGGGCATCGACGCAGTAGGATTGATTTTCTGGATGTCAAAGAAAGGATGATTGGGCAGATCCATGATAGGATTAAGGATGTCAAGATCCTCCAAAAGTTCTTCCACTGATGTGGGCGTATTTCGATCCAGAGAATGCGAACGAGAGTTGTTGGAACTCGAATCAGTAGGGAGTAGTAGAGATGCCTCCGAAGTGGAAATAGCAGGGGGCATCAATACTTCGCTGGGATACTGCACATCCTCCTTCAGGATTTTAATGGGTTTCGCAGCAGGTTTGGTCTTCTTTGGTTTTTTTGATAAAAGTGGAACCTGTGGCGCAGGTTCGAATGAGGCTGGCTTAGGCGTAAGGGACTGCTTCAGGGAGGACTTTGCAGTGTTTTGGGATACGTCAATCTGCTTGTTATCGTTTTGTTTGGGTAATGACTTTTTACCCTGTGGATTCTTTTGTTTCTCGGACCGGATGGGTTGATCCTTCAAAGGTTGGATCGATTGGTCGCTGACTGCATCAGGGGTTGCAGCAGTGTCATCCACCATCTTGTCCAGCTCTGGTTCTTCTTTCACGATCTTTGCCTGGACCATTGACGAAGCCGTTGCCTTTCCAGTCCCTTTCAACTGTACTGATTTTTTTCGCTCTACACCTCTGAGCACTGTTCGCTCGTGAGTTTGTTTCTGCCTCTCAGCCACTCTATCAACAACTTTCTTCACAGCCTTGCGATCAGTCCTTTCCTGGGTATCAGTGGATTGGCGGATGTTTGCACCTTCTGTGATTAGTGATTCGTCGCGAAATCGAGAGCTGGGATCTACTGGGGTGGACACCAAGGCAGGGAAATCGGAAGAGGAAAAGGAGGGAGGGAATGTTGAGCCTACTTCACGAGCAAACAAGCAAAAGGGAAGGAATATCAGTGTTAGAGTAGATGTAGACGCCATACCCAAGGGGGGAGGGAGATTTCATTGTTCATACTTGGTGTTCTGGGAGTTGCCGATCGAAAAGTTCGTGCCCATAGAGTAAGGAGATCAAGACGACAGGAGAAGAGCAGAGGATGCATCAATGCCGATAGCCGATTTTCCGCACTGAATAAGCACGGGACTCGGTACACTGACCTCCCTCCCCTAAGAAAGAGATGAAATGGGCTCACCATGCGCTGAGCCATGATCATTCATGACAACCTGTGTGCTATCGGCGGTATCTTGCTCTGGCCTCACAATGTTGACGGGATTATGGGGATATGAAAGACCAGGCGGCGGACCATGCAATAAATTGCCATAGGCTGCTTCTGACGGAACAGGGACGAAGCGAGCCGACATAATCGCGGGGTCGTTAAATGGAGGACGAGCAGTTGGCTGCTGGGAGAATGTTGGTTCTAAATACCAATGTCATTTTGTACTAGATGACTAGCAATATAGCGTACCAGACAACTCATTGTGCTGCATTGCAGATGCCGCTTTCTCCCGGCTTGATTGAATAAAATCTCGAAGTTGAGCTTCGCTTAGACCTGAGTCAAAAGCCTGCGGTAGTGTATGCTGTTGTTGATATATATGTTCCGATTGTGGTTGTTGCAGGAAAGGTAGTTTGGAGGCTGCACTTGGCTGAAATGCGTAATCTTGGCGGTCACGGACGGACCAAGGTGATGGCGTGAATGTCCCTGAGAAGCCATCTGCCAAATTTCCGAAAGACTGGCCGTCACTGTTGGTATTGCTTAGCTGAGAAGAGACGGGAAGAGGCGAAGGGGTAGAAGCTGCTGGTTGTCGTCCACGAGCAAAACCAAACCGTGATACCTTTCTGCTCGAGTCATCATCCACAAACGACTGGTGCTGGACGAAAGATGCCGCTGCTTGAGATACCTCGCTGGCTTCCGCAAAAGGATCAAACGATCCCATATAACTTGGCGAAGCTCCTGAGGGTTGTTTCTGGAGTGCAGAAATAGATAGAGGACGGATCGCCAGAGGATCATATATTGAGCGATTAGACGGGTGGGGAAATGGCAAGCCAGGTGGAGGCATGAATGGAGTAGGAGATGGGCCAAACGGACGAAGAGCAGGAAATGCATCAACGTATGATCCACGAAACGGGGTATTTGCCTCCACTTCAAAATCTGGCAGAGGTTCCATGTCGTCGCCTGCAAGAGCAGGGTCTAAGTTGAAACTAAAACCTCCTCCATCCTCGTGACTTAATGTTTGCAAAGTTCTATCGAAATCCGGGAAAGGACTGGCTCCCGTTGCGGATGCAAAAGCCGATTCCCGCCTCGCCTTGACGTCATCAAGTAAGGCGCGCGCGGCAGTCGACATTTGGTAGGAAGATTGAGAAGCGAGAAGCGGAGTCTGTGGAGAAGCTGTTTGAACACGAGGGGGACGGCTAGGAGGGATCCCAGGAGGGGCAGCCAGACCCGGCGGAGCAGCAGGAAAACCCGGCGGCGGAGTGAAAGTAGACAGCATAGGCGATTGCACGGCATCTGTGGAATCTTGTTGCACATCGGAAGAAATCGCATCTTCTCCATGTGAACCTGCTACTTCCTCGAGATCAGGTTGGATAGAAGGAGAGGGTGAAGGCGGATGAGTTTGAGCTCGCTCTTTTGTCTGCATTGTTTTCGAGTCGGTAGGAGAATTTGAAGGATGAGGTATACCAGGTGGAGCGGGGGTAACGGGACGAGAAGAAGACGCTAGAGAGGACGGCTTTGTGGTGGAAGCTGTTTTGCGGTCTTGTGCGGACGCACGGGTGTAAGTTGATGCAATAGCAGCTGGCCCACTTGTAGGGTTACGGGGTTGGCGCGTTGCGCCGCCACGTCGAGTTTGGCGAGCAGTATTCCCAGGGCCCGAAGAAGCATTCTGCTGAACAATCACCTTCTGCGCCCATGCAGCCCCTCGAGGAAGTGCTCCTTGAAACAAAGTCAATGAAACAGCTCAGCGACACAATTCGGTAAAATTACCATCTTGGTCATCGCCTTTCTTGTGGGCTGCTACAACATTTCTTGATCTGCTTTCCGTGGCCTTCATGGTATGTTTTCTGCCGCCCACTCGTTAGCAGTGATCATGACGATGCGATAACATACGCACAGAGTCGTTAAATCCTCTTTTGTGAAACAATCTTTCTCGTCACCCCATTCGTGCAAATTCATACAACCATGATCACTGCATGTCAATCCACGGAGAAAAGTCATGCAATACTTCGTTGTCCCGTAGCTGGCACGCATTAGCTCTCTACCCCCACCGGGTGATGCTGTACCGTCGACAGCAGTGATACAGCGAGCAGCATCTTCACGTCGATTATAAGTGATATAGAGTCCAACTACCGGTGCTCCGCCGCCCGACGGAGTCCGCTTGACAAGTAATATCTTGTTTATCTTACCGTACTGCCCGAAGTATTCATTAGAACGAAGGGTCGGAATTAGCTTGAAAAAGAATGAGTCTTATCCCAATGATTGGCGAGCGATAACCTACCTCTTCTTTCGCAAATCTAGGACCTATACCAACGACGTAAACGACATTACGCTGCACCACGCGCACGTTAGCTAGAGGGCGTCTTCCCAGTGCATCAAGCTCTTTGCGTTCACGGTCCCTCTGCTTTTTCTGCTGAGTGAGGCGTTTATGACTATTCTCAGAAAGTGGGAAAGAGCATTACATATTGAGAAGGGTCGTGGAAGTGTGAGATGCTAAGAAACTTACTCTTGAGTAGCAATGGGCTTGAACTCGACAGCGTCATCAGTGTAGACTCGCCTACAGGCAGGGCAACGTTTATTGAGGTTTTCTTTGATGTGGTGCCAGCAAAAACGACAAATCTAACAATGCATGAGCAATCATTGATCACATTGTGCAAGAGTGCTGATCCACCTGGTATCCGCAGATACAGGGCTTGAAATTGAGATCCGAGATGTCCATTTCTTCAAGACACAAAGGGCATTCAGCGTCCTCCTGATCATTGTGTTCATGTGCGGAAAGAGTGGATATTAATTGTCAGAGGAGCATGGTATTCAATTTGTAGGGGTTCTCACAGCTTCATCATCGCTCCAATACGCGTCCTGAACGCCAGCAAGAACATGGGACTTGGACTGTGAGACGGCAAAACCCGCATGAACAACAGGAGCAGGAAGGGGATGATGGGTATGAAGCCTTGCTGTGGCCATTGTAAGGGATCGGTAAAGGGTATAAGATGAGAGGCTCTAATGGTGTAGATTGGGAGAAAAGTGAAGCACTGGCAAGAGACGCGGTGCACTGGCAACGAGGTATATCTATTTTCTCACGCTGCAATTGTTTGTCCATCACTCTCTCTCTACTACTAGTTAACATACTGAGCATTGGCAAAAATCTTTTCAATCTCTGCCCTGATCTCTCCGAGATTCCCTTTCAACGTCTTCACATCCTCAAATTTCCGTTGTGCTTGGGCTTCCTCAACAAATGACTCCAACAATGCCTCTTGCTCAAGTAAAGGTTGCAAGGCAAGCGCAACCTTTGAATCCGTATCACCAAAACCGATGTTACTTGCATTACCGTTGGTGCTCGAGTTTTCTGGTGCAGTGGTAGCTCGCGCAGGGGTCGATAGTGACTGAACACAAGTCACTTCATATTCCTTCAGAGAAACAATAATCCGCAACAAACTCACCTGAAGGGGAACCATGTTCGTTTGCAAGAACAAGTTGGCACGGGTCATAATAGCCACCTGGACTCGGTCTTGTGAACTCCCTGGTCCATTTGGACAAGGCAGCTTTCGTATCCGTTTTGCGAGCACATCATATTGAGCAAAGGCCTCCATAAGCCGCTTTCGCATAGCAGATGCCTCCTTAGTCGGTTGATTGTTGTGGCTGAGATGATAAAAATTAGAACAATGTCTCTATGAAAGAGGCTTGCACACCTTAGACTAAGAATAAGTTCCTGGAATCGCGGGACATATTCCTCAATCTCATATTCGAGACTAATAAGCGCCTAGACAGAGGCGGAACCTAAGTAGATATAACCACTTGAAATCATCAACCAACCTCATAAAGCTTGACAAATGTCGGTACATGTGCAACTTCATGTTGGTATAGCTGACGTCTAGTTGGTCGGCTTGAATGGATACTGTCAAAATGCAAACTAAGGCAGACACTCACAGCAACACAGGCCGACATGTGCGACATATCCTAATCCCCTTGAGAAACTTGTCGTCTTCTGGGTGGTCCCCCACCTTTTTGGACATTGCAACATTATTACCCTCTACCCTTCGCTTCCTAACGCCATAATCCACGCCTTCTCCCACCTCCTCGATTTTTCTTGTCTCCGGGTCCACAACAAACAACAGGGAGCAAGTTGCGGGCCGTTGAGGTAGCTTCGGGGAAAGAGAGCATATAATTTTACCGCAAATCCTACAGTGGTGTTTTCTGTTGGTTAGAGGATGGAAAGAAGTGCTACAGTGACAGTTAGTAGGTTCGAATAGCATACATGAAATATCGTTATGACATACCTACATAAAGGGCACTTATTCACTTCTGCGTCGTCCTGCCATGGTGTTATCCTCTGCTCTGCAGCTATTCAGTCAGTGGTATCAGCTGGGTAAACTTCAGTGAAATCCAGGAGCTAACCTCTCACTGTTGTCGCATCATCACTCCCGAAAAGACCTCTCCACAGACCGCCTGCATCCTGGATAGTCATATTTCTCAAGTCAAACTCTAGTAAAGATGAATTTCTTCGGTTCTCGGACATCCCTACTGCAGCTCCTGGCCTTTTCCCTCTCGTGGTTGCTATATCCTCTGTCTTTCCGGAGGGAGATGGAAAATGAATGGCAATCAATTTTTCAAGTCTCCTTTCTAATTTCCGCTTTTCGGCCCTCTTCATCCCATGTCCTCCTCTGCTTCCTTCACCCTCCTGTTTTGCTTGCCGGAGTAGGATGAAATCATCCGTAAGAATGTGACAGACGGGTCCCGGCTGAAACCCTGGGTGATAGGGAGCCAAAGGTC
Source organism: Tricholoma sp. MG99 (assembly GCA_003521275.1). Lineage (NCBI taxonomy): Eukaryota > Fungi > Basidiomycota > Agaricomycetes > Agaricales > Tricholomataceae > Tricholoma > Tricholoma sp. MG99. Next base: position 13,316 of record QOVE01004326.1, on the reverse strand, counting down.
GTTGCGTAACAGATGTCGATGGAGGAGTCGGAGTTGTGGCTCTGTGTACTGAGTTGGTCATAGAGAGTCCCAAAGTATGTTGCGTGAGCGGCAGCGGCTGAACAAGGTCAACAGATCCGGTCGCCAGCTGATGACGGGTTCCGCTACTAGCCACTTCGAGTGATATCGGTGACACCACTTGCCCGACTGTAGGCTGATTCGGAGAGTCCTGTAGATCCATTGGCTGCCTACTAACAACTGTCTCCTGCAGCGAAGCGCCGTTCTTGTTTATTGACTCAGAGGTGGAAACATGCCGGGAATGAGCAGGGGTGTGGTGTTGGGACCCAAGATGTGAGCCTGTGGTCGAGGTATGAGCGTTACGAGGAGGTACATGGCGAAATGTAGATGTTCGCTTCGTGCGAACCGTTGCAGGCTGGGATTCGTCATGTTGCGAAGACTGTGGTGATCTTGAGGTTGAGGCAACAGGTGGACTCAAAGGGCGTGTTGACTCAGAGGTCAAGAGTTCACCATTGGGGAATGAATCAGTTGGTCCTTCAGATGAAGGTGCATATGAAATGGACTGGTCATGAGAATCTATAGAATCCGGAGGTGTAGGCAGCCCGCTCCGTGGTTGCTTGCTGTCAAGCCCTTGGGAAGCTGGGGTCGGAAAACTATAGCTGGTCAAGGAATCCTTCTCCTTTCCAGAGGCAATATTCTGATGCGAGGGACGTAGAGGAGATACATTTGGAATGAAGAACGAGCTGGAGTTCGACGGGGTATGTCTCTTAGACTACAAACTGTAAGTACAGATAAGGACTGGGAATAGATTTCTCACCTTGTAAGCTTGGTATGGTACTGTGTCTGGCATTCCGATTGTCGTCGTGAGCAACGTTGCTGAAGGCTGTTCAGTGTTCTGAGGCTGTCGTTTATAAATACATCATATGTTGTACGGTAGTTATTACATACTATCATCCTATATCATACACACGATCGGCGCTGAGATATCAGCTCAACATTTAGCTCAACACATTCACCATGTCCGCAACGTCAGGCATCGGCGTTTCTCCTGACCTTGCGATCTTGTTCGCAAATGCCAATGTTACAGATGACATTCGTTTTATCAAAGTTTGTATCAGAAACGGTTGGTCTTTTGTTACTCGTAATCGACCGTAGGAGGCTTAAGTATCCATTTTCGACCAGAAATCCTTGTATCGGATCTCACTGTTCCCGTTGCAGGTACATTTGAGGACGATCTTAGCCACATGGAACGTCTAGATGTTCTTCAGGACACCGTGCCTGCATACATCCTTGCCAAACTAGCACGATCAGACTGGGTTCTTATATCCTACGTGCCAGACTCAGCTACAGTCAGGGACAAGGTAAGTGTTGTTCAAGTTTGCTCTCTGATTCAAATGACATCTGCAGATATGCAGATGCTTTACGCTTCAACTCGTGCCCCTCTTACTAAATCCTTAGGGTCGACTCTTTTTACAGACACTATTTTTGCTTCTACTCGGGCAGACCTCTCTCCGGAAGCCTACGCTGCTCATCAACGTCATCTTGCTGCCCCAAAGCCTCTTTCTGCGAGGGAACAGGAAATTGCTGATGTCCGAGCAGCGGAGAGCACCAACTCTCACAACAGCAGACACACACGAGTCAGTTACGTCGGAACTGGGGTAGAGCTACAATGGACACAGGAAGTAGAAGAAGCTATCAAGAGTCTTACGACAAATGAGAATTGTGCTGTAGTTGTAGCGGTATGTGGTGCATTTTCTATCTATCATTCATTCATTGGCCTCGCATAGACCATCGATGCTAATGCTGAGAAGCTCGACCTCCTATCTACATTCGAAACGACGGTTGAAAAACTTGGCGCCACACTTCCGTCTTCTGAGCCATGTTATGCATTTTTCATGTGGCCACATTCACACTCCACCACCCCCCGACGTGACCTCAGTGAGCCTATGCCCAGTTTTGACCCATGGATATCACGGCTGACAATTAATATGTAGTATTTATCTATTCCTGCCCAGCAAATGCTCCAGTGAAATTCAGAATGGTTTATTCATCCAGCGTTCTTTCCGTTTTTCAAGCCACAAAAGCGATTATTCTCGCTTCATCTCCAGGCGATATCCATGTTGCCTCCCGCAAAATCGAGACCTCTGATCCGGCGGAGATAAGTGAAGACTTTCTAATTGCCGAGTTAGGACTATCAGATACTGTTTCCCAAAGCGAAGATGGTATACATAGTACACAAACGAAGAGCGAAGGCCAGAAGTTATTTGCAAGGCCGAGAGGACCTGGCAGGAGACGCTGATGGGATGCACAGTGATCGGACGCAAATATAATCACTGCGTTTACAGTAATACTTGTTTGTCACGAAGGCACTTTGGTACCTCAACTCATCCAGGGCAAAGCTTTGAAATGCCATGTCCGTGCAGCCTTGTCTTAATTTGCGCGGACTGCGCGGCGCCGTTCGACGGTAACTCAGTGTTCGAGTACTCAGTAAAACTCCAAAGACTCTTGGTTTTGCGGTCTCAATCCAAGACTGATGTTGACCTACAGTATGTCAGAAGTTTAATCCTCAGTGCCCAACTTGAATGGTTCGGCGTTTATGTACGTACTGCCGTATGCTCTGGTCAGAACTTTTCGCTGAACGTCCTAGAGAGCGTAAGCGGATCCTGGGCAAGAAGTAGTAATCGCTAGATGTATGCTCTTCCCTTACACAAAGCTTCTGATATATGATAGTCATTAAATAGATACTTAAATGAGACATGAAAAGGTAAAATATGAGTAATACCATGTAGTCATCCGGGATCTACAAGGTCGTTATATGTTTCTCTGCTTCGAGGACCTCTAGCGACAGGAATCTGAAACGACTGTGTCGGCAGCGCACTGCGCGGACCATCTCGTGATTGCAATGGTAGCTTGAACGTAGCGGAAGGTTGAGCACTTTGACTCCGTGATAGACTGAAGCCAAGCCGATTTTCATCGGGAGATAGTGTGCTAAGCATGGGCGAATAGGGTCGTGGGATCGTAGGGGACAATGACGAGACATGCAATAATATTGCAAATTCTTCTGTCGAATTTGTCAATTTGACCATCTTGGTGCGCAGCGCCGAAGACACCGTTTGGGGTGCCCCATGCGCTTTGATGATATTGGATAGCTGAACGACTGTCTGGAAACAGACCATAATTAGGGTCAGAATGGCGATTACAAGTGATTATGTCATACCTTGAGAAATATATGTGCATCCTCACGCAAGGACTTTCTATCGGAGGGACCGGAGTCAACACTCTGCATCGACCGAATAAGATCAGATAATCTGGCGGTGACAGCTCGCGCTGTTTCAAGGGTCTCTCGCACTGTTTCTGTCGCCTCCGCAGCCCCGCCCAGTGTATCTTCTATCATATCCCAGACCTCGGGTGCAATGTCGACAGCTGCTTGAACAGCTTGTAGTGCATCTTTATCAACCTGGGATTTGGAGTTGAAAGGAAGGTCAAGGAAGCCTGGTTTCGACGGAGCAGAGGGCGATGCCGAAGTCTGTAAGGAACCTTGTGATGTTTGCCGAGAATGATTTGTGCGGAATGCTTCCTCAGGAAGAGTCGATGAGGTCGACACAAGTGATACCGGATTAGCGGGGGAAGACGACGATATTGTGACCGAGGCCATGGGGGGTGGCACAGCAACTTGTCTCTTCAGGGGGCGCAATGTAGGTGTGTGGGTGGCCAATCCCGGCACGACGCCCCTCAAGGTCCCAGGAATATCGTCATATGACGGGAGCTTCTTTCCAATCTCGACATCTTTGGAACTGAACGAACCAGCGTGTCGTCGAGCGGTCCGAACTCTTCCCGCGTTAGCAGAAACATCAATAGAAATCAAGCCAGCAGGAGGAGGCCTTAGTATTGGAGAAGGCTGTTTCGCTACACCCTTGACAGCGTGGGCATTTGAGATGGCTGCATTCAAGGGTGGAGATTGAGCAGTGAATGCTTTGACACGCAGCAAAGTTTTTATGGCATCCATATGCGGAATAATGGCTTGCCAAGCACATGAAATTTCTACCAAGGCTGCATTTAGCTCTAAAAGGATCCGCCGGGAATGGCGGACATCGTGGCCAGTGGTTATGACCTTGAGCTGCAGAGACAAAACAGCGACAGCTTTACCAAAGACTGCGACACTGTTCTTGCAGTTCTGAACTACATCACGGCAGACTCCTGGAGAGGGCACTCCCTTGCGACTTGTTACATCGAAGCGGACCAAGGCATTGATCAAATGCGTTATATCAGCACTTGTAGGGTCAAGGACCTTTTTCAGAATGGATGGAAGACGACCATCAGCAGCGTTCACCGCGTAGTGCTCGAGCGTTTCGTGAACCTGAGAAATAGCAAAAAGTATGCTTCGGGCTGAGTCTATGAGAGAGACGGCGGCCTTGGGCAGTGGAGCAGTACTGGGTGGCGTGGAGAGCCCCCGAAAGTAGGCGTGGAGTTCAAAAGCTACAGACGTCCCAAATCGAGCACCTCCCCTTGTGACCGACCTGGATTGGACAAAGTCGGAGCCATTAGATGAATGTGAATCCTGTTGGTCCAGAGGATCTGATGGAATCACAAATTCATCACTGTTCTGATCTCTTTCCATCAGGTCAGTTGGAATCTGTTCTTTTGCGAAGTTTGAAGATAGCTCTTCGAAATTGAGTTTAGCCGTGCGAAGATCAGGCATACTCTTTTTGATGTGCAGTTCGACCCGATTAGTATTTCGAAGCCCACCATTGTAAGACTCATTTCTGGCGTGCAGTCTGGGCTCATGATAATCCACCTGGAACGGATTGATGCGTGCAGTGTCCTGAAAAGAAATGTCTGAACCTGCCGGACTCGGTAGGTAACTTTCGAAAGATCGTGTAGGCGAAGCCTCAGCACTGTATGATTTTAATATGCCGAGATGTAAAGGAGGAGGGCGTTCGGCGCTGTTCTTGAGACTGGATGTAGCCGTATTTTCTTGTAAAGATTCGGTAACCGAGAACGCAGACAAACTTGAATCAGCAGAAAAAGAGCGACTGTGGGGTGGATTCCTTGTGTCATTTCCCCAAGGATCGCTGCATCCCATGGACGGTTTCAGGAAAAAACAGGCCCATAATGAGCATAAAATGCTTACGTGTAGTTTTCCAGCTCTGAGTCGTTATGATCCTGGTCGTTGATGGGGTGTTCTTGAAATGAATCTGCTTCCAGCCATTGTTGAAGACTGCGAATCCACTCCTTATGTTGGGTAGAGTCAGAGGTACTGATGAGATCCACAACGGAACTGGGAGGCCATTCAATGGGGTTGCGATCTACTTGTAGCACGTCCAAATTGTAAAACTGTGACAGGTATGGTGGAAGCCTCGCAATTTTATTTCGCGACAGAGAAAAGACCTAGAGAGGAGTGTCATGGATGTCCCATACACGAAGTAGTGAAACATACCCGAAGTTGAACTAGCTGTCCTGGCTGAGAAGGCAATCTTTTGATCTTGTTGTGGCTGATATCCAATGTGTCGAGAGAGGGCATGAGAGTCAACTACGTTATCATTAATGTACTAAACGATGAGATTAAGAAGGAGGATAATACAACGGCGGGAAACACAGAGAAGTTGTTGTGCTTGAGGTTGAGGTATCGCAAATTTGACAGAAGTGCGAATTCAGCTGGAAGAGTGGTGAGGTGATTGTTTCCAAGCGCTATCCTGGTCAGCCCCCAATTCCCAAAAATATAATCCTATTATGAACAGCGCGAAGAAATGGCATACCGCTTGACAGCGCTCTCCTCAGACGTTTCTCTCTCGATACCTGCTAGTTCTTCTGCAGATCGTGCTCCAACGTCCGACAAGCCAAGCTTGGACAATGTCAAAGTGACCCCGTTATCGAGAGAATGCTCAATCGCATCACATATGTGGGTGTGGTTGAGCGAGGTGAATGGATAAGAGTCTCGTTTGCCCGAATAGAATGATCGTAAAGAGCGGTCGACATCCATTGTCAGTGAAAGACGTCGACACTGCAACCGCCCTAGTTTGCGGGAGGCTGCAGGAGTCAAATAACGTCGACGGCACTAACACCACTAACACATATATAAGCCACGCGAGAGTTACATGTGGCTATGCAATAAAACATATACCAAGTACGTACTTCCTAGTATATTAGTACTGCCGCAAGTCATCCCATTGTAAATCATTATAGGCTAGAACCACATCGAGACTGAAAGACTCGTCTCTTCAGCTCGCATGCTATGCCACCAGCCGGGAGGGATGAAGAGGAGATCTCCTAGCTCTAGTGTTCCATGAAGGGCAATCGGGACGACTCGGTCCCAGAAGTCATCAAACCCTTCCTGTCCTGCATCTCTTACAGAGAAAACGTCAACGCGTGATGTATTGCTCATGGATGGGTTTATGCGATTTGTCACTGGATCGCGACTGCTCGTGATTGGATATGGATACATGGCACCAGTCAGCATTGGATCAGGAGGTGCCAACCAGACGGTTTTCCGACCAACCACTTGTACTGGCAAACCAGTGAACTACAAATATGATGATAAAGGAGGCCTTACCAAATAGGTTATAATAAGGATCCTAGGTTTATTGTCAAACTACAAGCATGATAACTAAGGCTGAGACGGACCGTGTGGGCAGGCGACATCGTCCCCTTGGGTCCGAGCCAGGTATTAAGAACCAATTGCTCATCATTGCCCGGTGGTTGGTAGAGCGGAAAATCATGGGGAGTCATTGAAGCATAAACATAATCTGGTATGATAATGTCGTCGCGAAGGGCCGGAAATTGTGTCAGGAGGTTGTGCTGGGCTAGGTAATAACAATGAGCGGACACATGGGGCAAAATCTGGTCCTGCAATTCAAGAGTGGAAAGAAAATCGTCCCAAGGCATCAACACCTGCGTCCACCCATCTGCTCGATAGTCCTTTCCGACCTCAACAGGCACAATACGACCAGGTCCAGACACAGAACGTAAATATGCTGCTGACCGCCAAGGGTGTTCATGCATGGCTGGCCAATCTCGAGCAAATCCACGGACGATGAATGGCCTATTAGCCAGATCCGATTGAAATGTGATGAGGGAGGGGGGTTCAGAAAAGGAGGGTATCTTTTGATGGGAGCTCAATAGTTGAATTTCTTTCCTAGGAGGCTGGGAAACAACGCCAGTACTAAATGTCAATGATGAACTTTGAAAATAATGCCGTTGGACGGCATCGATGAGAAAGCGAATCATGTCGAGTCGAGCACCAGCAAGCCCGCAAATGATTAACGCGCGATCTAGCGTTTCAATCGATTGTTTCGCCGAGGTCGCATTAAGATCCGCTAACGACTTGAGTATAGCAGCGTCTGTATAAAGTCTTGTCCATCCCGTCAATCCAGGACCTCTTGGCGTAGATGTCAAGTTGTTATAGGCGTGATCCATGATTTGTTGCAGTTTGATGCACGAGTTCTCTGCGGGTGTTCCATCTAATAAATTTTGAGCTGTTGATTGGAGGTCTTCTACGAAACCTTTCCCGCTATCGAACAACCCTTAAAGTTAATGAATAAGGTTCTGACTGAGGGAACCAGAAAGAAAATGCATACTTCGAGTTAACGGATTCTGGAGGTCATTCCATTCATCCGCAAGAAGCTGAATATGGAATAGGCACCATGATTGCATTATTATGTAGATATAAGCTAGAAAAAGCGAGTGGTCCTGAAGTGAAATACAAGTTGATCTCCGGCGGGTTGTCGAAACATTATTTTCAGTCGGTGACAAACAAACTCTGTGATGGCAAGCTCAACGTCGTATAAGCCCATCCCGCCCATATCGTTAGCCAACACCACCCAGCCTGTTGCGGCTTTAGCTTTCGATCCTGTATCTGATACTCTCTGGGCTGGTTCGAGTACAGGGTATATCACCAGCTATCATGGTACAGCCGGTATTCGGGGAGTATCCTTTCCTGTCGGGGGTATACTAGGCGTGAAGAGAATTATTGCTGGAGAATCTTCTGTCAGAGCCCTTGGAGCTTCCGGTGAAGGATTAGGTCAATGGACGAAAGGCGGTATGAACAAATGGTTTTATCAGTATGTTCAGGATCACATCTGAACGACTCTAGTTCACGGCATTGCAATTACAGTCATCCTATTACGAGCTTCTCAAATACCGCCAACTCTCATGTTGTTGCGGCTTCGACTGCCAATACGGAATTGTTATACATTAACTCCACGACTGGAAGCGTTGCCCGTCAAGTTCCTACGCCATCTATAATTACCCATTTGGAACCATCACATTCGTTATTGCTCTCTGGGTCGGTGGATGGCTATCTGCGTACTCATGATTACCGTACCAGTACGAGCAGGTCTGGCGGAGCGGAGGGTCTTGTTAGGGCTCATTCAAACGGAATCCTAGGGTTGCAAACCACCGGCTATTATGCATTCACTATTGGACTGAGTGAGAGGTTTGTGTTTGTGTCATCAATATCATGCTCAATTCCCTTATTTCTGCTACAGACGATCTCGACCCTTTCCTGATCCTCTAGTTAAAGTATACGACTTGCGGACGATGCGGAGCCTTCCACCCATTCCTTTCTCATCAGGACCCGCTTTCATACATGTGCTTCCAAAGCATCCTTCGACTGTTGCTGTCATTTCTACTCAAGGATTGATCAATATTGTGGATGTTTCAAATCCGAAGGCTATCAGCGAGTTTTACCAAGTATCCCTTATTCAATGCTTGACTTGAATTTACAACTAATATATTTAATCTAGCTCGATGTAAGCTCTTATGTTACTTCAATTTCGATCTCTGCAACCGCAGCATATATGGCCTTCGGCGATGCTGAAGGTGTAATACATCTATTATCTCAAGCGGAGGACGGAACTGCTGTCCCCTTTAATGGGTTCGATGATCATGCAGTAGAGTGGGCTGACAATCCATTACCGTTGCCCCAGATAGAGTGGGTGGATACGACGTGAGTGTCGCCTTTTCTATCCGAGTTGAATTCAATGATCAGGCTTCAGTCCGTTGAATATGGTTGGTCTGCCGCATTATGACACCCGACTTTTGTCTGCCTGGACGCCCGACTCCACTTCTGGAGCAGTTACATATCCGCCACCGCCGATTATTCCCCCTCAGATTGCGAACACGATGAAAATGAAAGATAATGTTGCATATGCAGCCTTCCCGAGAGAACTGAAAGGACATCGTAACATGGTGGCCGTAGATACTCGAAAGCGTAACGGAAGATTCCGCAGTGGCCGATCGCAGAAAGCTGATGTATGTCGTTTCACCTTATCTAATTTGCTGCCATCCTCAATGTCCTCTCAAGTCTGGTCCTGAATTAACGACATTCGACTACTCAGATAGTGACGTTCCACCAATCTATCGTCGTGTGGAAATTGAATACTCCAAATTCGGCGTCGAAGATTTCGACTTCGGGTTGGTTATTTTTCAGCATGACCAACTTAAACTAATGAAAATACTGTGCAGTTTCTACAATAAGACTGACTATAGCGGCCTCGAGACTCATATTCTCAACTCTTACACAAATCCTATACTCCAGGTCATACATTATAGTCTTCCTATTCGGATCTTGGCAAAATCTCACATCACAACCAACTGTCCTCGAGAGCATTGTCTTCTTTGTGAGCTAGGCTTTGTCGTCCGGATGTTAGAAGATGCGAGTGGCATAAATTGCCAGTCAAGTAATTTTTGTAAAACGGTGGGCGTATTAGCACAAGGTGCATATCCCCATAAAGATCAGTTCCAGTACTCATCATCTCTTCCAGCTTCGAATGCCATCGAACTTATCGACTACGGAAGAGATAGCGCGGACGCTGACTATGCGCACAAAATTCAAAGTTTTCACCGTTTTCTGATCGATCATCTGTGTTCTGAAGGGAACACGTTTCCAAACAATCCTTTGCTGCTTAAAAGCCTGTCGCCGAAGCCCGAAACCTATTCTCTTGCAGCCGCACCTGTGACGCAACTTCTTGGAATTGACGGCAAAAACATCATCACCTGTCTAGGTTGTAATGCTGTCAGGGAGAAGGAAAACATGACACACATTGTTGACTTGATGTATCCAAGGAAGGTATGTGTCGATGAGTTGCACATTTCGGCGTCCAATGATACTATAACTTAGGCTGCCTTAACGAGCCCTCCGCCATCAATGAGTTTTGCTGGCATTTTACGCTATTCTTTGCTTCGTCAGACCACACACAAAGCCACCTGTCAGAGTTGCAAACAATTTACCAATTTCTCTACCAGACGGTCTATTCCTTCATGCGATTTACCTCCTATCCTTGCCATCAATGCAAGTGTTTACAATGAGGAAAGTCATGAAGTATGGTTGGATGTCCGTAATGAGACTTTCCTTAAACCTCGAGTACGAATCCACGGTCAGGTCGAAGGAATAGATGATCAATTAGCAACTGAATATCAGCTCCGAGTATGTTGTAGCGTCAAATTTCGTTTTGTAACATGTCGCATTAACTTGCCCACAGTCACTGGTTGTTCAGATTGTCACAAAGGGGAAAAATTCACATCTTGTGGGAATTATCAAAGGTCAATTTGCACTTCATATTTTACTTTGCTTAAGCTTGACCTTCCCTAGTCCCCGAAGCTGAAGGACGAGATGATCTTCAGAGTCCATGGTTTGTATTCAACGATTTCGTCGTACGAAACATATCGGAGCAAGAAGCGCTTAGTTTTCCAGATAAATGGAAGGTCCGTACAACAACTTGTTCCTCGATATGTTTTCCATCTGTCTCCAGGTACCAGCAGTCGTCTATCTTGAACGAGTAGACTTACACGAGGTCGTCGATTTCACTGGGTTACCTGATAGAATCGATGAGGCGATTCTAAGTCACGATACCTCGATCTCCAGGTAGACTCCGTGTGACGTTTTGCTAAACAGAACTGACCCTTCTCTTAGCAATCGAGACCCTAATCTCATCAAACACGAATGCCTACATCCTGAGGAGTTGCCTCATCCAGGCACATTGGTCGCCATAGATGCAGAATTTGTTTCGATGCAACAAGTACGACAGCTTTCCTCGACTTTCAATCAGGGAATTTAGCTTTTTTTCAGGAGGAAACGGAGTTTCGATCAGACGGGACCAATAAAGTTCTTAGACCTGCACGGCTCAGCTTAGCGCGAGTCTCTGTGTTACGCGGAGATGAACCAAAGCAAGGAATCCCCTTCATCGACGATTACATCCATACCAGCGAGGTCATTGTTGACTATCTGACCGAATTCTCGGGGATAAAATGTCAGTTCTCTCGGCTCACAGGTTGTTTTATTGTATATGAATATTGTTTGCAGACGGAGACCTAGATCCTTCACGATCTCGTTATACGCTCACTCCCCTGAAACTTGTTTACAAAAAGCTGCGTGTTCTAGTGGACCGCGGCTGTATATTCATAGGACACGGGCTTTCTAAAGATTTTCGCATCATCAGTGGGTTTTTTCACTCTCAGGGACACCAAGTAACTCTATCTGATTCTATGTCAGACATCTTCGTTCCCCCTGAGCAGGTCATCGATACTGTCGACTTGTATTTCTTGAGAGCCCGTCAACGCCGACTTTCTCTCCGTTTCCTGTCATGGTTCGTTCTGCATGAGTATATCCAAACAGATACGCATGACTCCATCGAAGATGCGCGTTCTGCCTTAAACCTTTATAAAGCGTACAACGAATTCGAGAAACAGGGGCTATTTGATCAGAAGCTTGAGGAACTTTACGTCGAGGGTAGGCTTTATGTGAGTACCACTTTACTGCAATGCTGTAGGTAAGCCAGCTGCTGACATCTGTGGCAGAATTTTAAACCTCCCCCACCATCCGACTCCGTTGCACCTGTGTATGTGGGGAATCGTACTGATTCTCCCGGTCTTCTAACCCTATTACGGTAACAAATCCCCATCTGCCGTCCGACTCTAGTCTCGGAAATGCTGCCAGTGTGCAAGCATTTGCAGGTGAATTCCAGGGAAGCAGCCTAGCGTATAATTTAAATTGGCGCAAATGAATGTTTCCTGTACCAAGGACGCAGAGGCAGCATTATTTAATATATTTGCTGACGATTGGCCGGTGATCTACGCACTTGGGATGTGGACATAAGGAAACTCAATAGACAGTCAGATATCAAAATCGTCATCGTCTAGATCTCTTCTTCTTTGATACTGCAAGAGTACCATGTTAATGTTTGACCAGCTAGAAATTCAACCTATACACACAACGATGGTGGATTTCTTTCCAGTTGATCTTCCCTGGGCTTCTTCCATCTCAAACAAAAAATCAGAGATATCGTGGACTTGAATCCATGAAAAAGTACCTGTTCAAGAAATTCAATCAGCTGGCCCTCTGTGACTTTCCCTCGCAACTGTCCAGTTTGTGCCATCCTAAGAAGTGTTCCTTCGATCTGCTTCGAACGATCTGGGCTAACGAGCGCAATCCGCGATACTGAGGTCATCGAAGGTTAGAATAGTCGCCCGATATCAGAAAGCCATTGCGACCAAGTGAAACGACAGACGTACACCTTTCTCGGGCTGCAGAATCCAATACCGTTGCCATCAAACTTGCTCTCATCTCCTCCTCCTCCTTTACGCGATTGATTTCATCTTCTGTTCTTCCTGGGAGTCCGCTCGGGCCTGAAGTACTTTGGGTAAACTGCGCCTCCATTGTTGCTCAGATGTCGAAGGTCTAGTGCACTCAGGAAAATGCTAGAGGCTGATGGAATAAGTACTAAACAACCTGACTTATCAGTCCTGCAATACGACCCGCTTACTCGTAAGTATTATTACAGAGTCACAGGTGGCTTGCAGGTGGCAGTAACTAGTTCACGGGCCATGCTATCCTGAAATTTATGTAAGGCATTTCACGTGACGCTGTTTCGAGTCGGCGGACGGACTCCGATAACGACTCGGAAGACTGAAGTCTTCATTATGGCCGTGGATTGGGAATCTGTATCTGTGAAGGTTCGTGGTTATTGGACAACACTTCGCACCCAATTGAGGATGTTTAGGAACAATTCAGGCTGACCAGTCTGAGATTAGGACAACTTCAGGAGAAGAAAGAATCGGAAGCCAGTATAATACGCAGGGATATAGCAACCTTACTTCAGCAACAGAATGTCGAACTAGCAAGAGCCAAAGCACAAAAGCTTCGGCAAGGAGAGGTCATGGGCGATTTGCTAGGACTGCTGGAAATGCATGTTGGCTTGCTTCTCGAACATTTTCAAGAACTCGACTCGGACCAGCAGTGAGTTGATGAGACCAAGTTCCGCAGTACACGAGTATCTGAATTCCGGGATGTCGTTAAGTGTGTCTCCTGGACCTAACGTGATTGA
>QOVE01004292.1:3857-15280 GCA_003521275.1 Tricholoma sp. MG99 | reverse complement strand
TCGGCTTAATTACGGTGCGGAAGGAGAATGTGTGGCATGGTTTCTCCCAGAGACAGACGGCTGAAGTAGTTGGCCTTGTTCGTCAGTGGTCTTCTCCCTTTAACATGAGCTTCAATTTGGAAATTTACCTCATTTTAGATTATACAGCCCAAGAATATTTCAAGAACGTTTGCAACCAGCTTCCTGACCCCGCCCACCTCCCGATCACCTGCATCAGATACCTATCTTTAGACGTCTTTGGCGAATCCTCTGATATGACTAGACGAGATATGAAGGACGCATTTCCATTTCGCAATTATTCTGCTCGCTACGAGAACGAACACACACCTACATACCCCAAAAGAGCATCTACGAACCAGCAAGCTCCCAAGTCATCCGAACAGCGCGATATTACCCAGCTGCATATACGAGAGACATTTCCATTTCTCGATTATTCTGCATGTTACTGGGGTAACCACACACAAGCTTTCTCTGACAACGCAACCGTGGGCGAACTCGCCACGAAGATGTTGCGCGATGATATCCGGGTAGGACTGATTGGAAATCTTACAATGGGCATTTTGGAAATATCTTCAATGCACCTTTGCTCGTTGTATGGGTTACAGGAAGTTGCCAACAGGCTCCTCATTGACGGCATAAATGCCGATTCAAAGACTTCCGATGGCAGGACACCACTTTCTTTTGCGTCCGAGAAGGGACACGATGCCATGGTAAAGCTACTATTGGCTAGGAAGGATGTCGATGTCAACTCAAAGACTGCTTACGGTAGAACGCCTTTATCGTTTGCAGCGGAAAAAGGACACGAAGCTATTGTGCAGCTGCTGTTGACCGCAACCGACATCAACGTCAATCTGAAAAGCTCTTATGGTCGTGCCGCTCTGTCTTTAGCCGTAGAGAAGGGGCACGAGGCTATCGTAAAACTATTGCTGGAGAGGAGTGATATCAACGTCAATTCAAAAACACCATACGGGAGAACATCACTATTTTTCGCAACAGAAACAGGAAATGAGGCCATCCTAAGACTCCTGCTTGCCAGAAACGATGTCGAGGTCAATTCTAAAGCCTCTGACAGTAGCATGCCTTTGTCTATCGCAGTAGCAACAGGGCAAGAGAATGTTGTCAAGCTATTTCTTTCGAGAGATGACATCGAGGTCAACTCGACATCTTCTGACGGTACAACTCCATTATTTCTTGCGGCAGAAAAGGGACACGAGGCAATCGCAAAACTTTTGCTGGCAAGAAGTGACGTCCACACCAATTCAAAGAATAATGATGGGAGGACACCACTGGCTGTCGCGGTAGAAAATGGACACAAAGCAGTTGTACAGCTACTTCTGGAGAAAGGGGACATCGATGTTAATGCGAAGTGCTCAAAAGGCAGAACACCACTCTCCTTCGCAGTAGAAGGAGGGAATGTGGACATGGTCAGGTTTTTATTGCAAAGACCTGATGTTAACATGGCTACGACTGCTGACAACAGAGCCCTGGTGGCTCTTGCGGCACGGAGGCAGCAAGAAGCCATTTTGACACTATTGCTGGCAAGAGGTAATGCCAACGTCGATTTGAAGACCTCTGACAAGAGAACACCGGTATCTTTCCCAGTTACTCAGCGACATGCCACCATTGCAAAACTACTGGTGGCAAAAAGTAGTACCAGTGTCGAACAGAAGACCGATGAAGGACCGCCTCTGAGTTCGCCGCTTTGCAAGATGCCCTCTGAAGGACCGCCTCCGAGTCCGCCACTTTTGAAAATGTCCTCTTCGGAAGGACCGCCTCCGGGTCCACTACTTTGGAGAACACCGGTATCTTCCCCAGTTACTCAGCGACATGCCACCATTGCAAAACTACTGGTGGCAAAAAGTAGTACCAGTGTCGAACAGAAGACCGATGAAGGACCGCCTCCGAGTTCGCCGCTTTGCAAGATGCCCTCTGAAGGATCGCCTCCGAGTCCGCCACTTTTGAAGATGTCCTCTTCGGAAGGACCGCCTCTGGGTCCGTTATTTTGGACAACATTACTTTCTGAATCCGTGGAGTCGAGAAGCGAAGATGTCAATGCCATACTTTTTGACGGTAGATTCCGGGGATCCCCACTCCATTTAGCAGTACAAAGGCAACATTCGGTCACTATAGAGCGACTGCTGGCAAGAAATGATGTCGACGTCAATTTGAAAAATTCGTACGGAACTCCGTTATCTTACTCAGCAGCCCTTGGGGACGAGACTACCGTCAAGCTTTTATTGACCAGGAACGACATCGACGTGAACTCGGTGAATTTGGACATGAAAACTCCGCTGGCTTTGGCAGTAGAAAATGGACATGAAACCGTTGTAGAACTGCTCTTGGCAGGAAGCGACATAGATATGAACCCGAGAGACGCTGACGGTAAAACACCGCTAATTTTAGCAGTGGAGAAGAGATACAACTCAATTATCAAGTTGTTGCTGGCGAGGGATGGAGTTGACGTTAATTCGAAGATCTTCGACGGTCGAACGTCATTGTCTCTTGCAGCAGGAATGGGGCAGATGGCTGCCATGAAGTTACTACTGGCTAGAAATGACATTGAGATCAATTCGGAGGCACTGGACGGGACATCACCTTTGTCTTTCGCTGCAGCACTGGGGAAGGAGAGCGTGGTGAAGTTATTGCTGGAGAGAGATGATATTGACGTGAATTCGAAGACCCCGGATGGCAAGACCCCTCTGTTATTCGCAGCGGCATTTGGGAAATTGGCTATCGTAAGCCTGCTGTTAGCCAGACATGACATTGACGTCAATCCGAGAAGCCCATATGGGAGGACACCTTTATTGTTTGCAATAGAGAGGGGATACATTGGTATTGCAGACCTTCTGCTAGCAAGACATGATGTGGATGTTAATTCAGCAACCTCTGACGGTCGGACACCCCTGTCTCTTGCAGCTGAAAAGGGACGTGCGACCATCGTACAGCAATTGCTGGCGAAAAACGACATCGACATCAATTGGACAGCAGCTGCCAGCAATGGTGCAACACCTTTATCTTTCGCATGCATGTGGGGAAAGCAGGCTGTTGTAAAGCAGCTGTTAGAGAGAGATGACATTGATGTCAATTCGAAGACTTGTGATGGGAAGACACCATTGTCGCTCGCGGCAGCCTGGGGAAACACGCCTATCGTAGAGCTGTTGTTGGCAAGAAAAGATGTACACATCAATTCGGCAACCCCCTACGGCGAAACTCCTTTGTTAATCGCAACAAAATGGGGGAACGTGGCTACCGTGAAACTATTACTAGGAAGGGATGACATAAATGTTAACTCAAGGACTCTTAAAGGTAGAACGCCCCTCTCCATTGCAGTGGAAAAGGGACGAGAGCCCATCGTGAGGTTGTTGCTGGGTAGAGATGATGTCGATATCAGTGTCAAGGCAACTGACGGTAGAATACTGCAGTCGCACGCAGAAGGAAAGGGACACGAGGCTGTATTAAAGCTACTCTTGGAAAAAGACCTCATCAAAAAGAATATGCCAGTGGTGGACGATCATGCAGACAACGATGAAAATGGCAACACCGTGACTGCCGTGACCCGGCGAGACTCGGCTGATCCGCCGAAGGCCGTGGAGGACAAAGTGAGTTCGAGTTAAAGTTTTGCCTGGGCCACGACTAGTACCAAGCTCACGAATGGCTGCCACAGATCCCATCTTCGAGACATTCCGAAGTGCATAACACAGATGCGCAACATTTGGCAGAAGGAAGTCAGAGCAGCAGAAAGCGAAAGCGCACACTCTCGGTTGACATTGCACTGGCAGCTGATGAACCTTCTCGCAAGATGCAGCGAAGGTACAGCCTATGAGGTTCATTAATGAGATGAAACAACTGCTGGGCAAGTAATTCTATACAGTGCACGCACGTTAAACTGCATAGGGTACAACCTAGTGAGGACGCTGAGGAGACAGGCTATAGCTATCCCGGGCCACTGTGTAATAGACCATGTATCTGTGTATTTCTTAGTGCTATAGCGTCTCGAGTAATATAAGTATACTCGCCCGTTCACCGCTCCTCGACCACTGATGGCTTCTCGCCTTCCTGTACCGCCGACCAGGTGGCTTTGACACTGGAGATGGATTTTTTGATACAAAAACTGTCTGCGTGACCTCACGCTTCCCAACAACCTCACATCGTTCCAGGTTTAGATCCAAATCACCGGCCTTCCGTCTTTCTCTAACACCCACAGCAGCATTTCAAGTTCCAGCAAAAGTCTTCAACACCGCCACAAGGGACGCGTTCCACTCCTGCAGTTCCCTTCCGCCTGCGTTTCTTCTTCCCCGCAGCAACAGTGACTCTTTCCCGATCCAACGATGATATCTGGGCAGAATTTCATCGTCGGCGCACAATGGTCTTTTTACATGGCTTCCAGATACCATCCTCTACCCCAATGCCGCGTCCATTTTATGGATTCCCATTAGCGAGGTAGTAATCTCTCGAGCTGCTGCAGTTAAGCGGGGACTGGGCATTGGAAAGGATCAGGGTGGTAGTGGGCGGAGTGAGTAGGATGTGGACGGCAGTTGGGAAGGGGTGTGATGGAATATCACGTCTGCCGAGTGATGCAGGGTGGATAATGGCTGCGACAATAAGGGACCAAGAAAGTGATCCTGCGCCATGCTTGAGTTAACGTGTTTCCTCCTTATATGAGAAGGAATGAAATGCGGAGGTAAGAATGAAGCTTTAAAACCTATTAGTTTAGCCCTGATCGCAATTGAGGCGGTATACATCCTTTCGCATTCTCCTCTTGTCCTTCCACAAAACCAGCCTAAGCACAGCGTTAAGCCACAACATATATACTCCTCTCAAACCTCCCTGCAATCCCTATGTCGAGTTGCCATGAGACAGATGAAGGACTCGGCCGGGTGAGCGTGGAGGTTGAACAGAAGATGGCAGGGGGATTGAAATGCGTAGAGGGATAGGAATAGAGGGTGGAGCATGTAGGAGGGGAGGCGGAGGTTAGTTGATGGCGGGAAGGGTGCATTGAAATTCGCGAAAGGTCATATGCGAGGTAGATAACAACAAAGGGACCAAAGAAGTGATTCCGTGCTGTGCTTGAGGTGTTCCTCCCCGCGACACCGCATGGAATAGTGTCTTGTAAGATGTGCACATAAGAACGAATTGCCAGCGCAGGTTCTGAGAGACTCTGTCCAAAATGGACAGTGCGTAGGAGGCTGCGGTGGAGACCGGACCGGTGTGGTGAGCAAATGCAGGGCGGATGGCAGCCAAGGCAGGAAAGTGGTCAGGCTAACTGGAGACTCTGCGCCAGTATTTGTGGTACGGGAAAGAGGACGGTCTTCAGGATTGAAGGGACGATTAGCCAGAAGTTGCTGGGATATGTTCGACCTGCGTTTCCGTTGCAGTCCTTAGTAACTGGTTGACCCTTGTTCGATTGTGTTTCATCTCCACGTCAAGGTTCGTATTAGTGTGTATATCGACACCAATCGGTGATCCCGCAGAGATGACTTGCACCATCGAGATCTGTGTCTCCCGGTCACGCCCTGGTGCGTGAAAATTATACACATCGGAGGTAAAGGATTTCAACCAGGTGGTAGACCTAGAAAGCGAAGTGTTTTTGGTGAATGTGAATACAACGGGTGGACGTCAGCAAGAAGAAACTTCCTCCACTGTATGCAGTGAGAAGAACGTCAGACTTTATTGTGTTAGGAACTACATAGGAACGTACTAAGAGAAATGCATCGCATAAACGGTAGGAACGCTGAAATCTGATCACAGGTGTGCTGTGGTAATTATAACATGAACCTCAGGCTCATCGCGTCCGCCGCGAGTGGTGTAAGAGACTGACTAGTTTAACGTAACCAAAGTTTCTGAAATTTTAAATTTTAAAAAGCAGAAGCAGCGTACGGCACCTTACTTTCCTGTGAGCGCCAGAGATGGTTTGACTGCCAAATGGTTGGTGTTCAACTTCATCGCAGTAAACATCGAGCAACTTGTGTAAAGTTATGGGATGTTTACATATTTCACTCTCGCTTCTCTCCACATCGTCCACGACGACCAATCGACGCATGCTTCAACTTGAAGGTCCGAACACGCTCGTATAGTAGAAGGGATATGTATAATTTGTACGGACCGTGTTGCGCGATCTCTTAGGCTGAACGCGTGAAATGTGTTGTACAGCGTCGATTTCGTCAACCAGTGAGTTTTTTTCTTTCTTTTTTCAATTGTGTTGTGGTCTCGCGGATTCGGTTGTGCGTTTCGTGTTTCTGTCACTTTTGTTTCTAGCGATGTTTGAGATTCACTTCTTGAAGCCCCGTGTTGACATATTTTACGACCGTGGTTCCATTCAGCTAACCTATTTCTCCTACATTCCATAGACACTGAGCAACTGTTCAGGGCCTGCGATAGTTATGAATCGAGTTGATTGAGCAGGCATAGGTCATTGTACGTTCTTTTCTTTCTACTACTGCGTCTTTGTGGCTGACTGTCTTTCCCTCTTCTTTCCCCTTTCTACTTCCTCCCTGCATCTTCCCTTCTTTCATCACCGCTCCCTTGAATAGCACCCAGGCTACAATCACACCGGTACCACATTGTCTCCATGCCGCGCCCCCCGAGGTCGACATATTCCAAGCAGAAAATGAGAAAGCCAACTTCACGGGCCGAGTCGCATCCTAGAATGCGCAGTTCGCATGCACGACTATCCGTAACTCAATGATACAGCTGATAAGTACATGGTATTTCAAATACGCATCGTGGCAGTGTGGTGTGCGTTCCATTTTCTTTCTTTACTTTTGATGATGGGCTGAATTATTTCTTACGGACAGCGAGTTGTATCAGGTCCTGCTGCGAAGCTCCTGTTGGACGTGGTCCTGACGAACGACTTGTAACCATGGATGATCCTCGCCCGTGCCATACTGCCGACCGCTTGATGACTGACCTTTGGGTTTCATAGGCTTTGGTCCCTGAGTGATCCTCTCGATTTCCAATATCCACCTGCTTCCATGCTCTAGCCCCGTCATTCTCAAATGTCTCACATTTGTGACTATGGCGATTTGTACGATAACAACGAAGACGCCGACGACGGTGAGTAATCACACTCTTTTATCCAAAATCCCTAATGTCTCTGTCTCACGTTCTAGACATGCCACCCCTTTTGCACTCCCCCGACCCTTTCTTGGAATGCGCCTTTCGCGTTGACATATCTCCTTCCTTTATCTCTCCTGACTCTTTTGACTTGGCTCTTCCTGAATCTTCCATCTCTGGGTTCGCCTCAGTTCCTCTCGATCACCAAATGATGCGGATACTAGGGTCACTATGTATTATTTATATATGCAGCGTTTGGTCATATATGTAACTATATACTGGCGTAATATACGCTAAAAGAAACGATCACCATAGCATTTGAAGGCTGAAACACCAAGTTGGATGATTTAAATGACTAAACTTCAGTCGCTTGCAAAATCAAGATAGTTGAGCTATCTCACCCCATACAACTTGCTCACTCAGACTTAAACTCTCTCTAACATAAACTTCCAAGTTGATTTGACTTGACATTGGACCCTTCACTTTTATTATGTGGGTTCGGCTGGCAATTCTTGTCACGTTTGCTTCAGTGCATATTAGTGCTGCACATCCTGTGGGGAACCTCACAACGCGCGACGCCGACCAAAACGCAGGGGAGATATCCCGAATCCAACCTCGCACCCGTCCACTTCCTGTCCCTGCAGAATACTGGACCGAGAGACGGGCCGCGTTCGAAAGCTGTGTGCAACATGGATAGTAAGAGCAGTTTCAAATCCAAGTTGCAGTCTGTCGAGTTATCCTAATCTATGACCTCACCATATAGTACCGGGTGTGGACTCCCATACTGCAGATCTGAGCCCAGGTGTCCTGTCCCAGGCAATCCTCACTCGGGCTCATCAGTATTCGAATTCAATTGTCTAGCTGAGTTTCCTCCTCCTCCCACCGGTGGCCGGAAGCGGCAGATCAAGCGGGATATCACATCAATAAACAGGGTCCCGTCATGGGTTGCTCATAAGCTTGGGAATAATGAGGTTATGCAAAAATTGGATAAGGAAGGGCCGTTTCCACGCATCATGGCCGTTGGGTTCGACGACGGGCACGGGTGTATTGGGCCCATCGAGGCTGCAGAGACTCGGAATGGGCAGTCTGGTAAATTATGGTATATTGCTGATTACCTGGATGATCCCACGAAGCCCCCGGTGGAGCCAGGGATATGGAACGTCCTGACACATATCCTCTGGGTGCCAGACTCGTCGGAGAGAGAGACTTTGCATGAAATTAGAGTTGCTAACCAGATTACGACGTGGCCGCCGCCTGGTCGGGAGCATTCTGTCTTCAATATAATGAAGTAATTCACTCACGTCATTTCTGGCCTTTCAACTGCTAGTCACACCAGGGAGTTCGAGCCTAGTTTTCGGGTTGACTGAAAACATTGCCGCAACTAGAGGTTCTAGGAAAGGTTTTAGGACGCCTGCAATTGTTGTTGTTTATGTAAATTAGTAATATTCAATAGTGACTCTGACCACGACTGGATGTACCCCGCGATATGAGAAACTGGACCCCAGCTTCATCTGGCTTGCCTCTGCGAAGGTCAATTCCTGGGACTGCGTGCTGTCATCATATTCCAGCCGAGAGATAGTTTATATTGTCGGATAGGATATGTGATTTTTAGTACTTCTGTAGTTCGTTCTCAACAAAGTACAGCTCAACGCTTCACAGAATTTCTTCTGTTGTCTTCTCTGTGTCTTCTCATCCGCACCCACACCGTCGCATTTCCCGTTCACTACAAGTACTCCAAAATCTGTGCGTGTGGCGTTTAGGCGACACACTGCTGTAAGATGTTCTCAGCTTGCGACGTACTCTGTTTTTGTCGTGCCCCTCTGCCTCTGCCTTCCGCTGCGCCCGTTCGTGTCCGTGTGCGCCCGAAGCTCATGGTTGCCAATCCTTCTCTCGTCCACAATCCCTTCAAAAACTATCTCCAGCCTAAGCCCACTCCCTCCCTGCAACCGTTCTTCAGCTTCCTCAGTATACTCACCACCCTGCCTCATGTATTCCGGCACCGTGGTCGACTGACATCCAAATCGACCTAAAATGTATGTGGACGAGACCAATCTCCTTGATGGACGCTTTCGCTGTCTGGAAGCAATGTGGCGTCGGTGGTCTAGGATATGCCACGTATCTCGATTTTCATTCGAGGCATGTTGAGGAGGCGGTGCGGGGAACGAATCATCTCGTTCGATGGAATGTACAGCCTTATCGCTGTATAAATGTTCGTTGACTCCTCCGCCTGTCGTGGGTGAATCCGAACCTGTGCCTGTGTATTTCCTCTGCTCTTCCAGCTCTGGCCACGGCTCGTTTCCCGATCCTGCATCAGCTTCAACATCACTCCCTGTTGACGACGAACCTTCTTCCCCTGCTGATGATCGTGCTACTCCAATGGCGAATAGCTGTACTCGCTACCTCGTGCAAATCCGTCCGCTCCGCTGTCTGAGCCTGCACATACGCCTTCCCTCGCTCCTTCACCAGCTCCCGCCCGTTCATCGACTCCATCATCATCCCTTCAAACTGCCTGCTGTGCATGAATCTACCACAGACCAGATGGAGACAGACGCAAATGAAGATAGCGGAGCAAGCTTTTACCCTGAGTGGACGCAAGTAGATGCCATCATCCTTACCACCATCCTTGCTACTCTCTGCTCGGGTCCATGTGTCGATGACGACTTCGGATTCCGATCGTCCTCCCTGTGTCAACTTCCGCTGCTCTCCTTCCAACATCCTCTCCCGATGACTGTTCAACGCTCAGCCTTACTCTCTTATACTCGTGCTCTGCGGTTTGGAGGAAGAACCGGGGATGGTGGGGGTGAGATCAGTTCATGTCTACGACGGCGACTGGCCAGATCCGTGGCCTCGCGATCGGATGCGTGCACATCGTCCGCCCCGGTCTCCGCCATGTACGATGGTGGGGCAAATGTCTATGCCTATGCTGGATAGCGGTGGTCCGGTATCTCTACCTCGCTTGCGTCTCTACCGCCTGCCCACATCATATTATATTCACGTACACTTGAAGATGGATGCTCCAACCCAAACAGACCTCGTTCTCAATAAATCGAGAACTCGGAACTTGGTTCTTCCTGAATCTTCCATATCTGTGTTCGCCTCAGCTCCTCCCGATCACCAGATGATGCGTCGCCAGCCACGGCTTCCTCATCCAGATACCTTGGTATCTATGGCAAGAAACGAGACATATACTATTAATAAAATTGTTGCCATAGTTGCTACCCGACGGGCAACGACTGTCTTTGCGTATACTATAGGGTCACAATATGCATTGTTTATATATGCAGCGTCTGGCCATATATGTAACTATATACTGGCGTAATAAACGCTAAAAGAAACGATCACCATAGCATTTAAAGGCTAAAACACCAAGTTAGATGATTTACATAAATAGCTAAACTTCAGTCGCTTGCAAAATCAAGATAGTTGAGCTGTCTTGGCACCCCCTACAACTTGCTCACTCAGACTTAAACTCGGACTCTCTAACATAACTTCCAAGTTAATTTCACTTTTACTATGTGGGTTCGGCTGGCAATTCTTGTCACGTTTGCTTCAGTGCATATTAGTGCTGCACATCCTGTGGGGAACCTCGCAACGCGCGACGCCGACCAAGAGATATCCCGAATCCAACCTCGCGTCGCTTCAATTCCTGCCCCTGCAGACTGCTGGTCCAAGAGACGGGCCGCGTTCCAATGCTGTATGAAACATCCAGGAGGGTACACGCAGTTTGAAATCCAAGATGCAGTCTGTTGAGTTATCCTAATCCATGACCTCACCATAGTATCGCCGGGTGTGACGGCAGATACTGCAGATCTGAGGCCAGGTGTCCTGACCCAAACAACCCTCGATCGTCGGGCCCAACACTATTCCAATTCAACTGTCCAGCTGTTGCTCGCGAAGGCCTTCGGAAGCTCGAGCGGAATATCATATCGATAGACCACGTCCCGTCATGGGTTGCTCATAAGCTTGCGAATAAGGCCGTTATGAAAGAATTGGATAAGAACGGGCCGTTTCCACGCATCATGGGCCTCGGGTGACGGGAAAGGGTGTCGTGTGCCCATCTTCAAGTTGGCTGAATAGTCTCGGAACAGTGGGCAGTCTGGTATATTCTGGTATATTGCTGATTACATAGGGCCTCCCCCGGAGGAGCCAGGGATATGGAGCGTCCTGACATATGTCCTCTGCCGCAGCCAGGAGTCGGAACAAGCTTTGATTGCGATTAGAACTGCTAACGGCATGCCGGCTGAATACCCGGGCCAGAAAATGCGCATTTCCTCTATAGCGGACTCGGAACAGCCACTGAACTAATTCAGTCACGGCATTCCTGGCCCTCAGTGCAGCTGCTAGGGAATCCGAGCCTAGTTTTCGGGTTG
>QOVE01004285.1:0-11580 GCA_003521275.1 Tricholoma sp. MG99 | reverse complement strand
AGATACAAACACTCTCTATTATTATATACCTCTGTCATGCTCAAAGAGTATTGTGACTCTTGTGGGTCGAAGCATCACCATCAGCACTTATATTCATGGTGGCATCCATCTATTGGCAACATAGGAGAGTGATGGTGGATTATCACTATTCCACCAACTCAGCCTAGGTATAACTACCTTTATAAAGTAGTCTACAAGAATTGCAGAATATCTGGTCATTTTTCTTCTTGTATTACATTATAAAGGTTTATCAAGATATCCTCGAATCCGTGATGTCATGAGTCAGTACTTGTAATTTGACTCATTTATGTTCATGACACAAAAAAAGGTTCCATCTTTGTACAACTCGCGACATATAGCTGCGGCAAGTGAGGCCTAGTGAGGAGTGACTTGTGGGCACAAGAATTTAGATAATCAGGTTCAGGCACCTGTGTTTTGTGGGTCCATATTCTCACAAACTGCGCCGCGATTTTAGACAAGGATAAAGGCCGAGGAGGCCCAGATAGCGAGCATCACAGGCGATGCAAGAGCCGGAGAATTGCCTAGAGCAGGATCACGGATCCACATTGACTGAGAGAACATATGCTCGCTCACTGCCCTCTCCGTCTTCAAAACCGGATGTGCCTTTGATGTTGTTCCGTCAAGCCTCGAGGCATGTCCTTACTTATAGTTAGCATAGTAGACAGAGATCAGGCAAAGAACAAGACTCGGTTCCGAACAATAGTAGGTACTGGTACCGAAGCAAGTGCTGCGACGCAGATTAATTGACCAGTCCGTTTTTTCTTGAACGAGCTTCCGAAAGCCCTCATGATGGAGCTTTTAGTTTGGAGCTGTCAAAAATAGGGTCTTGTGCCAGAGCATCCGAGCATTGTTGTTGTACCCATATGGCTAGATCAAGCACAACGTAGAGCGTACGTTGGAACCATGAGCCGTAAGAATGCGAAGGTAAGGTGCTACCGAACTTTCTTCTCTTCTCCCTTGTCCCCCTCGTCGGCCATCATGCCATTATGCACTGCCATCAGCACTCCTTTCGGTGACCCAGGCATTAACGCACCATCAATCGTATTCCAGCCCGCAATACGCATCCGGGCAATAAAATCCGGGAAGTGCTGAGCAGCTCGCTCGTATGAAGAGTGGATTAAGGATAGAGCCTTCCCATCTTGAGGATCAGTCTTATCAGTAAAGTCTCCTTTGTGGGCGACCATGGAGCAAAGTTCGACAGCATGGACCCAGGCCTTGAGCTGGTCGATCAGAGTGTACTCGTTTTTCAAGACAATATGAAGGTGTACAGGTCCATGTAGAGTGTGTCCTGCTCCATCACGAGCAGGACGCAGACATTGAGTGCCATACCACAGCAGGTACCTTTCCTCCTCGAAAACTTCAAATAAGCTCGAGGGAAAATGCCCAGAGAAAGCATTGAAGAACGACAGGCCTATCGTGCATTTCCCATTGACACGACCTTGGGTATCTCGGAATACACCTGGGTGTGTAATGATGCATTCGGCTTGGGAAACGTCAGTGGGAGAAGGCACGATGGTGTTGTTAGAGGATCGGTAAGATGTCCATGCCAGCGCTAAACGCTGACGATTAAGAGTGCGAAGGACAAGTCCGCGGACACCGAGGTAGTTAATCCCCAAGTGCAGAGCCACGAGGAGGAAAAGAACTGTGTAAATGGGCAAGGGAGTGACAAGCCGCGGAACGACAAGGGAACCAAGCTGGAAAACTATGACATCAAAGATAAGGATACGCTCCGTAGAAGTTCACGTACAAGCATGCCGAGAAGAGCAAGGACCGTCTCTTTACTTGCGTCTTTCGCATTGAGATCACCAACGTCGCCTATGCCGTCTACAGGGGTCGCGAAATGAAGAGTTATGGCTGCCTTGGAACCGCCAGCTGCGATGCCGCAGAGGGCACGGAACGAAGCACTCAGGCATAGAGCACCGACACGCAAGCCAGGAACGGAGTACGAGCTGAGGAGGGGAGAGAGCGTGTCAAGGATGACGGCAGCGTCGTTGAGGGCGTCTGCGAGAAGGCGATAGGTCTTGGCTTCAGGAACTAGAGACGAGCCAAAGGCATAGGCACCATAGATAGCTAAAATTGGGTAGGTGGTATAAATCTGTGGGAAGAGTAGGTGATGTGACTCACTTGTGAGGCGGCTGAATACGTCTTGAAGGACAGTAAGAAGCAGTGCGTGTGTTGCTGTTGCGGATGGATCACCTACCCCAAAGCCTGGAATTTTCGAAAGTTAAAGAGGAAGTTTAAACTCGGGTGTGTGATACCTTCAAGGATCGCCCTGGACGACAGAAGGCCCGCCAACGAATTACAAAAGGCTTGCAGCGCGTTTAAAATCTGGTAACTATCACATGTTGATTTTAAAACAAAGCGAAGTTCATGAGAGCGCACCGAAGATAATCTAATCGAACAGTGACCCCTAAACTTGACGAGACGCAAGGTGAAACGAATAAGTACGCACCAGGGGAGACGCTTTGGGGGTATCCAGATGGAAGGAACACTTTCTTGACGAAATAAAGTGGCTGGTTTAAACTGAGGGGTTCAGATGAGTCTGAAGAACTGAGAACCTGTACATTTGTGAGAAACCATTCTGGTCTTGTGCCAGAAATGGAAGAGATGTCCGCACTTGGTTGCTAGAGAGGTATACCCGACGCGTCCTGCCAGATTCATCCCGTTCAAAGACTGTTCGCTGGCCGTCTAGCATATCCTGGATGTGAGTCGTGTCGTTGGTAGTCATTAGCATCACAGCACTACAAGTAGCCTGAAACAATCCATGCCTGGATGGCAGTGGATGCCACGACAAACACTCCCATCAACTTTTTATATTTTATGCCACGTGCAACAACACGGCTTAAAATTCCAACCTACACATCAACGCCAACCCTCAGGATCTCAACGTTTCATCTACAGTCTGATGATCCAAACAGGCCTTATTCAAAACGCGCATGACGATCTCGTAACAGACGCGTCTTACGATTTTTACGGTCTCCGTTTGGCCACCTGCAGCCTAGATCAACGGTCAGCAAACTTCTTGGTTCTGTATATTCCTATCTGATTGTATTCTAGTATAAAAATTTGGCGACTAGACGAAAGCAACGGTACATGGAGTGTGGAGGACGATTGGAAGGCATGTATAACCTCCAACATGTTACATTAATTGCCGTTGATCATCGACTTTCACACTACACCCAGGCTCATGACGCGCCCGTGACAAAAGTCAGCTGGGCTCACCCTGAATTTGGGTCCATCGTCGCGTCTTCTTCCTTTGACCGCACTGTTAAAATATGGGAGCAGGCAACCGTTGTGCGTCAGATGGAGCCACAACAAAATGGTGCCAACGGGAGTAGCAGTGCAACACAGTCAAATTCGCGATGGGTTGAGAGGGCAGTGCTCACCGACTCCCGGGGAACCGTTCGATCTGTAGAATTTGCGCCCCACCACTTTGGTTTGAAAATCGTAAGTCGTCGATCGCACAAACGCCTAACTGTAATTTATCCAATCTATCATTAGGCGACAGTCTCCTCAGATAACCAACTCCGCATTTACGAATGCCTCGAGCAACCATCTCTTACGACGTGGCAGCTCGCAGAAGAGCTCGACATCCTTGGCATCCCTGCCGCCATCTCCCCCGCCCTTCTTTCCCGTGCACACACCGTCGCCCTCGCCACTCCCACCCAGACACACAGTAGCTTCGATGCTGCAGCTGCCTCTGCGTCCCTCGTCGCACAGGCCCTTCAGCAAAATACCGCCACAGCCGCTGGGTCTGCGCCCGCCGGTACACCACAGTCCGTGCGCCCGGGAAATCGTGAGGCCGACGGTGGGTGGTGCATCTCTTGGTGCAAAGACAGGTACTGGGGTGAACTCATCGCTGCTGGCTCTGGAACTACTGGGACGGTCAAAGTATATATGATCTACAACCGCTGTCAAATCAACTAACCTCTCCTCGCAGATAATTCAACTTGCACCCTCTCGTCGGCCAACTGCGATCCTCGTCCTCGACTCGTCCCCTGCCGTTACCCCCGTACCCCAAAGTCGGCCACTCACAGATGATCCCGCCGCAAACTCTGGTCCTGGAGGTGCTACCCCAGGGGGCACGCAAGCCGTCGGCGAAGCCAGTGCCAATGCGGCGGCAGCAGCGATAACAGCACCGTATGCCATCACGACTGTCTCATGGGCACCGTCATGTGGGCGCTCGTACCACCTCATCGCGACGGGCGGCCGTGATGGCAGAGTGCGGATATGGCGCGTGAAGCCTGGAGAGGAGCTTGATGGTCCACATGAGGGGGAACTAGAAGAGGAGGAAGGAAAGTGGACAGCCAGCGTTGTGGCTGATTTCGATCAGCATAAGTGGGTTTTTTTTGTTTGTATTGCGTCGATTATTCCAGTTTAAATCTCCGGTTCTACCTGATTTAGGTCGGCTGTGGGGAGAGTCGAGTGGAATATTACTGGGTATGTGTTCATTAGGGTGGGATTTTTCCTCCAAAGTGCTAAGTATCGTTAGGACGGTACTATCTTCTGCCGGTAATGATGGACGCATTCGCCTGTGGAAAGCGACATCTGGGAATGTGTGGCGGCCCGCGGGAAGTATAGGTGTAGAGCAGGCTGAGGAGAACGAACAGCAGGATAATAAAGATGTTGACATGGATTCATAATCTAACCTTTGTCGGTGAGCTTCGTCAGTCACAGTTGGCCATATTAATATGATATCATTAAAACATCATGACATCGCTACATAAGTGAAGAATATGAAATATAATACAGGAGGTCCAGACTCTTTCATCCTGGGACATGGCGCGGTCAAAACCAAACTGGAATCCTACATACCGACGAACACCTGGGCTCCAGCCCCAAGAGTCACGGTCACTCACGATCTCACAACAATTCCGAGGCACAGAACTCATGCTCACCACCAGTCACCCTGGGCTTTCATCGCATCTGCGACTTTGATAAAGCCCGCAACATTTGCTCCGGCCAGGAGACTAGGCAGCACCCCATCAGTCAAATTCTCCCCAGTCCATTTCGAACCGGCGTTCAAGCACGTCTGGGGAAGGATGATCAGATACTGGATTTGAGAAAAAGGCTTGGCAAACCTCATAGCAGTCAGCCATGATGTTCTTGAGCTTGGCATCTACCTGTTGTGCGGACCAGGCAAGTCTCTGCGAGTTCTGGGCCATCTCGAGGCCAGAAACAGCTACTCCGCCGCAGTTGGAAGCCTCTGATAGTGCAAGTGATCAATCAGCTTCGTGGCTTGGCACTATGGAGATCGAGGAAGACTTACTTCCAGGAGCATACCAAACGCCGCCCTTGCCAGCCTTCCGCGAAGCCTCGAACACTTCAATAGCTTCTTCCGTGCAACCCTTCGACGACGTAAGTGAATGCTACACGGATCTAGCCGAATCAATTGACAGACCATGTTAGAACCCTCGGCTACGACCCTGACACCAGCCTTAATCAAGGCTTTGGCTTCCTCGCCGGAGACCTCGTTCTGAGTTGCTCCCGGTAGGGCGATGTGTACTTCAGGCAGAAGTGTCCAGGGGCGTTTACCTGTCGACATGTAACAGTTGAGCGTTACACCGAAACCAAGTGATATACAATAAGGGGAATTTACCAGCATGGTATGTAAACCTCTGATGGTCCTGGTTCGCGACCCATGCTTCCAGTGTGCCTCCTTTCAGTTTGAGCTGTCCAATACTCTGAATGTCTTCTTTTGTGAATCCTTTTATAGCGATGAGCGACCCTTTCGAGTCCGAGAGTGACTTGGCGGTGGAGCCAAGCTCGATGACTTTGAGCGCCGTGAACTGTGCAACGTTCCCCGATCCAGATATGGCGACAAGTGTGGAGGGGTTGGTGAGCGAATACTCGGGGCAGGAGCGGGCGATCATCTATGACAAGTGAAATCTGATGAATGAGGAAAATCTGCGCTGATCGGTAGGAGCTATTGACGTACGTGCTCCACAAAATAGATGAGACCATAGCCTGTTGCCTCAGGCCTGATATTGCTTCCTCCCCAATCCCGGCCCTTTCCTGTCAGCATACCTACAAACTCGTTTTTGAGCCGCTTGTATGCGCCAAAGAAGAAACCAATCTCCCGTGCACCCGTCCCGATATCTCCAGCTGTTCCATGCACCGTGTCAGTACGGTATTTCCACTACTAGGAGAGTAGTCCGCACCTGGTACATCGGTATCTTGTCCGATGTGACGGAAGAGTTCAGTCATGAAGGCCACACAGAAACGGCGGATCTCATTGTCGGATTTACCCTTGGGATCAAAGTCAGAACCGCCCTTTCCGCCACCGATGTTTAGGCCCGTCAAAGCATTCTTGAATGTTTGCTCGAGGCCGAGAAATTTAAGGATAGAAAGATTGACAGAGGGATGCAGACGCAATCCGCCTTTGTATGGGCCCAGTGCGGAGTTGTACTAGACTAGATTTAGTTTATGGACACGTACGATAAGCCATGCCCATGCGGACGTACCTGAACGCGATACCCCCGATTGACTTGCAGCTGACCTTTATCGTCCTCCCATACGACACGGAATTGAAGGATGCGTTCTGGAACCTGGACTACTTCGAGAGCCTTTTCGTATTCAGGATTTTGCGCCAAGAAATATGATAAGCTGTGTTTGAGTTCGTTCAACGCCTAGAAGGAAATGAATGTGGGTAGGTTATATGACATGAACGAGAGTACCTGTTCATATTCAGGCTCGGCTGGCAGGACCATTGCAACTGTAAGGGAATTGAAAAGGCTTGCGGGAGGAAAGGGTTGGTTGACATCTTTGAACTGAAATACAGCTGGCTTAAGAGGAAAACTCTTATCTGCTCTTGTTTGGCAGTTGGAGGTGAAATATGAAGAGATCCCGATCCGCCGGTCGCATGTCGGCTTCCCGTCCTACTTATGTAGGTATGCTTCGCCGTAGGTTTACTACTCCTATAATTTACTGCATGGAGATGACGTCGATCAGGATACATCGCTGACATTGAAAACCTAGATCGCCTCGTTAAAAACGGTACCGAACGCCACTTCCTTTGCCACATGCTCTCTCTGTTACAGACTCTCCTACTTTGTCGGATTCGGATTCTCAGGCTGTTGACACACGACTCGCAAGGAAGTTTTTTTTTTTGATGGAAAATTTCCATGTACGGCTATACGTTGCATACGGCCAGTCGTGGTCATGGAGGAGCTTCGAAGAGACTTCGGATACACAAGCCGATGCGGAACCGCTGACCAGGAACGTGGATTACTTACCTATTGGCCATGACATACTTGGTATCCAATTGGTAGACGTGCAACCTTTTGAACCGACAATTTTTTGACGACTTAAACGCCTTTGCGACAGATGGTCTGCGGATGGAGCTTGAACTTCGAAAAACAGTTCTATCGATCGCTGACGTTGCTCAATGGAGTCATTTTTTCATTCTGCCTTCTTGGGTCTAGAACTACATGTGCATCTGTGACTTTACAATCGAAGGTCAAATTTCCCAGGGCCATCGGTTGGCCATCTGCAACTCTGGGGCACTGGCATTCGGGTCTGGACGTGAGTACTTATACCTAGGCCTTTGATCCGATATGACCCTAGGAAGTTATGCCGCTCTTTGCGAAATACCGCGCGGTCGCCTTCAGCTGTGGGTTCGGAAATCGTAGGCTGTAACTACACCGCATGGTGCGTTGGATTTGCTGATCCACGCCCCGCAACGGCCGAAGAATATTCAATGAATTGGCCAGGCCCAAGGTTTTATCCATTCTGGTAGTAAGTTTGGAGACAACAGGAGTGGCCGTGAACGAATTGAACGCAAAAAGGACTTGGAGACAGCAGCTCCTCATACGTCACCGCTGTCAATCTCTCCATGTGTTAACGCCACCGTACCGGAATCGAACCTAATATCTGGTCTGGCAGTCTGACTCGACCCCTTTCGCGACGCGGCATGCTCACGATGTAGTCGGACTCACTGGAGCCTGGCAGTAAAGGGCTCAAATTTACAAAAACACAGTACTCCATTCATAGCACCTCATTGTCATATGTCTAACCTCTGATTGCCATGCCAGTGGACGAAACATCGCCTACAAAGATAGAAGGCCACAAGTCCTTCGTATCAAAATCCGCTATCTGCGGACAACCGCCCTTACGGTTATTTAGGACCGGACGCTGAGTACAGCCACAAGCCAATACGTTCAGGTTAGCTCAGGGTTAGCTCGTCTCCAGGTTGTGCGATAATTTTAGTACGAGTTATTCGGTCCGGGCTTCCGAATCACTACTTTCATGTTGATTCACTATTTCTTCGAACCACACTGCAATTTCTGCAATGATTGGGTTACAGCCAGCGTCACGGCGGCACTCGGGGTCCTGACAACGCTCGGGCATGGCGGTCAAGACAGGTCGCGAGTCGGTGAACGTTAATTCATATATCCCAGTTTCGTTACCAGTTTCGTTAAACAATGATGCCCTATCGACTCACTTCGTAGGACTCTGTCTCGCTATCATGCTCACGTTCTCTATGATTGTCCTTCTAGACTACTGCTCTCAAGCATTTCCACTTGACTGAACAGCAAAACCTGTGGCTGCAAACCTGTATTCCCGAATGCCCAGAAGAGTTCGAAATGTTGTAGGTAAGTTTTTTCCCCTTTTTTTCTCTGCTTGCTCTTTATGTAGGTTACAAGTAGGCTACAACCATACGCAGCATTGATCCAAGTACATGGTGGACGGGTGGTGCTACAAGTGCGCGAGAGCTTGAGATGGCTAGAACATCGATAGATCATTATTAGATAGCAGAGACGGGACAGTGACTCCAAAGCGACTCCCCTCATTCGGAGTCATGGGAAGAGCTAAAAATTTATTAGCTAGAGCATGTTCCCCCTGCCCCTTTGTGTCCGTGCGAGGCTTGTTCAATAGGAATGACACCCAGGCCAAGCCCTGTAATGTGTTAACTTGAACGTTTACTGAAAATCAAAGGTTCCCGGCCCCGACAACTTGAATTCACCTGGCCAATGTAATTACTCAGAGTTTACTTTAGACTCGCACAAGGTCGATGTAAGACACCTATAGTACTAGGCTCATCCATAATCAGGGGTCCCTCTGATCCTTCTCTCCTCGCAATATTTCGTGTCAGACTCCGAGTTGCACGAAGAAAATGCTAGTTATTCGGAAGTTCCGGGCCGAATGTAGTACCTGCTGACTTAAAAGTAGTAAGTAGTGCTCTTATTCCACGAGTCCATCATACGCAGTCATATGCGTCATTGGCCAAAAATGTTAATGGGAATCCACGTGGGTGAAGGCTAGACGGCGTCCCTGAATGCTATGTTTCCTCAGGCTTAGAAGATATTCAGACAGCAACCAGGAACACGGTCCGAGAAAAAGATCTAGTGCAGATTTTTTTTTTCCGATGGCGAATTCGCATTGGTGAGAAATAACTTGAATTGGAGGAAATGTTCTATAGGGAATAGTTCAGCAAGTGATGCACAAAGCCTCAGACCGGTGGACCGCGCACTGACCTGGATCAAAGCTGATCAAGTCTTCCGAAGTCCCCTCTACTGCCAGTAGTAGGCGTAACCTAACATATCATGATGATCACTGGCATGACATCAGCAAGTTATGCACGAAACCATTGCCGCACATAAATTCAACTCGAGCAAGCACCACTGGCAAACCAGGCACGAGGCTAACTCCAGGGAGACATGCGACGGTGATGACACAGCTACTAGTGGGTGTATTGTGAATGCCGAAGGTCGAGTACTGGTAGCCCGAATTGGGTTGTAAGCTGTTCAAAATCTTCCCATAAATGGCAAGATATCTGTAACAGCCCTGGGTCCCCGACGGGGAAAATGTGTTGCCTGGAATAGAGGGATCAACCCGACTTGGATCGACACTGCACATTTATTCTAATGTGGGATCTGAGTGTATTGTTGGTAGGTTTATGAAGAAGGTCCGTTTTAACTTTTCGTGTTGCCAGTGCGTTCCCCTCAGACGAAGTTTGTCGGCATACAGCCAGGGAACTTGAAGAGGTAAGAGCATCAGTGCCGTTCTTCCTACATAAGTTGAATGCAGAACAAGAAAGGGGAATAATTCCTTAACTGTCAGCACAACAGTATTGGAATCATACCATTGGTCTGTGTTCGGACTTTGGTTTGGGAAACAGCACGCTATTCTGTCATCTTTAACCCGATTAGTACATCGCTGCTGAACTATACGCCGTCAAAGACTGCTTCTTGCTAGAATTCACGGAAAACAGCAGGACTCAACCGACGGCGAACACTGCAGCAGTCCATACGCCTCGACCCATGGCCACTGTTATTGACATCCACCTGATGATGCTCCATCCCCCCGTCCCCCATCGCCTCGTCGCCTCGTGGTGGTCGGTAGTACATACAGTCCTCGAATTTGTTGTCCCTGATCCCGTCTTCATGCGTTCGTCGTCACAGGTGGTTGTCAGAATAGACAGAAAAGTGGATGAGGGGTCAGGAGGAGATGTACATACCCTGTGAGAACCGTGGCACCAAAGTGTTCGCCTTTTCGATTTATAGGCCTAATAGTGAAGTAGAATGAAGGTTAGTATAGGTTATGGCATGAGTGTAAGCTTCTGACTTACCAGGGCATGGGTCTCCCAACAAAAGATCCAAAAATGACTCACTATGGAACACATACCTTACCCGTCATTAGAAGAGCATTTCAAGTATTCAGTATAGACCATTACCACCCAGAAATAGCCCACATACAATTCTTATAATCAATACTTCATCCTAGAAGGTAGGAGCCTCTTTACACTCACCTAATCTCTTCACCACTCAATACCAGCTGAAATGTGCTATTATTGACAGTTTAGGGAGTATACTGAGGGAACTTACTTGCGTTAGAGCCTATCCAGATAGCTACAGAGGCCGTAGTATGTGCCCGAGAACCAATTAAACCAAGTGTCCCTAAAAAGGCAATGTTTCAAAAATAGCTGAACAGTCACGCAACATATGGTTAGTTGGAGAACTGAGTTGGATAAAGGGAGATTAACACCATAGAATGAAGGACAGCCACAGGGAATCCATATAGAAATGAATGTATAATGCTCAAGAGAGTACTGCTGATTGGGGTGAACGCGTGTGCAGTGTGACATCCATGATCGGATGTCATCTCAAACATGTGCGATCAACCAGCTTGAGACTCGCTGTGTATCTCATTCACGACTCCATCCATTCCCTTTGGCTCTTCTGTATGCTCCGGAGTTGACTTACCCCTACACATCCAACCCATTAAATAACCGCGCGTTGTGCTGCACAAAAATCAGAACAACGAACATTGGTGCACAGCCTCCAAGTCTCTGCCGCACCGACTTGTAACGGTAAATCAATTTGCACTATCTTGGTTTCTTGAGCATCGCAGCAGAGGCCAGCAATAATCAATTTATAATAATGGCCACCTAGTCGGGCCCGTCACACGACCAGCGTCCTCCGGCAGGTGGACCCGGCATATCCTCGGCCCGATGACATCGCTTTCCTCCTTCGATCATCTTCTTTGGAACACATCAGGGTTTCGTAAGAAATTTGCCATAACTATGTAGCCTACATGTAATATAAGCAGAACGTAGAA
>QOVE01004269.1:0-14104 GCA_003521275.1 Tricholoma sp. MG99 | reverse complement strand
CATTGAATCAACTTTGTATTACAACTGACTCTGAGGTTACTAGGACTACTAGTAGGACCAAGTGTTCTTGTCTGCAGACTCGGAGTTGCTACAGTATTGGCATGCCCCTCATTGTCAACAATGGCCTGGCACCAAGTACCAGTGGCTTGAGAGCACAGCCTGTAACACCAACACGTACATCATCATGTCGTCTCCAGCGCCAGTATGCATTCCGTGTCTTGCCATCAGGGTCTGTTGACATTGGAGCTGCAATCGGAGAAGCTGCGTTGTCTTCGTTACCCACTAATAATATGGCATCCGTGACTTCAGGTTTGTTTTTTTTTGCAAATGGCAATCACCTAAAAGTCAGGGCTCTGAATTCCATTCACTGCAGATATCTGTAGCCCTGGAACATCTGGTTCCGAAAACCTCAACAATGATAACAACTTTAAAAGCATCATCACACCCTTTAGCATTTTCGGTGTGTGTCATCAGTCATTCCATTGCACATTCTATTGAACCTGCTCCTCTAAATGTTGAGATCAGCTTATTCAATCCAGCCTTGCTTCCTCCTCAGGACCATGCTCTGATTTTCAAGTTGGATGCTGTCCTACATGCAGGGATTGCCAAGGATGACTTTGAGGCATTGTTTATTCAATGCGAAAAGTGCCATGCTATCCTCCTGTGCCAAAACATTGATTATCAAAACTGTATGAAGGCCCTGCCTGGTGCTCAGGAGGTTCACTCTGCAGATGAAGATAGGAAGTACCTTTTATATGGCATTGAATCCAGTGGTCTTTCAATGGATTGTTTTGAGGCCCTGTTTTCCTACTGTAGCTCCTGCAGCAAATATATGACTTCTAATGCATTTAGGTTCCATGACTGTCTTCTTTGGGATAGGGTGGAAGCCTACTGCCAGTAGAGAGGCCACAGTATCGATATCTATAGTCATAGTATTTCAACAGAGTATTTAGTACATATTTTGCATATCAACATGATACCAGTGATGAAGGTTGTGCCTGCAAAGTTAGCTTTTTTCTCGCAATGACATGAAGCAGTTCAGTTGTTCTCCCAGGCTCCTGAAATAATCAAGTAAGGCCTTATCAAGTTACATGTATGTGTTCTTGGAAGTGCTCTACGACGACATATTTCGATGCGATCAAAATCAGCCTTCAGCCCAATTAAATTGCTCCACTGCTTGAGATACACCACAGCAACTTCAGCCCTCCTGATCACCGATTGAACATCCTCAAGCAACTGCCACTGTATGTCTTCTAATGGCAGTCCTGAGGTTTCATCTTGGTAGCCAGATCTCTCTAAGAGTTGCTTCTCAAGCATCAACTGCTGAACCCAATTAAGATCACGTAGGTTCATGATGTAACAGTACTCTTGATAGAGATCCAAACCTACCCAGCCATCCTGTGATCAAAATCAGACTTAACAACACTGCCTAGCAAAACATTAGGACTTACAAGGGGGTTCTCGATAGGGTATGGTAAGTCTTTGATAATCCACTCTGCTGAAACACAGCCAATGGAGAGGTGTAATTGATGGTGAATGGCATCAGATATGAAGGGTGGTAGCTCGGAACAGAAAGGCTTGTGTTTATGTCTTCAAGCCAGGCAAAAATACATTGGTCACGATCGTACAATGCCGACTTGAGCTCCAAGTCTCTGACTGCTTCCATAGTAAGAGGTTCAGCTGCTACACAGTTGGCAGAGGAAGACTGACCTTGGGTAGGAACATGGGATTGAGGATTGGCAACAAGTGTGGACATCGGGACATAGAATTACAAATGAAATTGAAGGTGTACAAAGGTGATGTTGGACAAGTTGACGAGGTGCTACATAGGGCTGTGCCAGGGGCAAAACTCACAATATGCCAAAACAATCAGATCTGAGATTGAACATGTCATGATAAGTAAAATTTTGAATACCAACAGACTATGAGTTCTATTCGTATTGATAACATGTTTTTCTAAAAGCAACTGATAATAAGAGCAGTAAAGCTTTGAATAGTAATGGGGATAGCACATGAATTCAATCTGGCAACGGTGAAAAGTAAGAAAAAAATCTGCCTTCACAACTCCCTGACTCCAAGTCCAACTCTCTCTCTTCATAAGACTTTGGGTGAATTATTCACTTCAGCTTCCGCTGTCACTGTCGCTTTCCCTTTCCCTTTCGCTGTTCCTGTCATTGTCACTTGCACTTTCGCTAGGTTCACTTTCGCTGCTGCGTTCCTCAGTCGAGTTCTTGCCATCATCATCCATACCCATCTGTAAGAGATATTGCTGGACGAGTTTTTTGTCCCAACTCATAGCTCCCAATTGAAGAGTTTTTGCCACTATATGTATCACTTCAGCTTCATGAAGATTGAAGATTCAGGAGGAGACTCACATGAACAGGGCTCGTCCTCCTCCTCCTCCTGGGGTGCAGCTCTTGACACTGAATACACAGCCCCGTCCCAGTCATGATCTTTCACATTAGCACCCTTCGGCAGCTCTCGACACTTATACCCAGGAAAATACTTCTCGGCCATAGCTTCAAAAGCAGCCAATGAGCATGGTGCATCCTTAACGACCATGTTCTTCAATTGAGCCTCCTGCTTATATTTAGCAAGGGTTTTTATCTGGTGTGAGCGCAAATCATCACAAACAGCTTTGCCTTTATGCAAACGTCCACACATAGGCTCATGGAAGATGAAATGTGAACAACACCAGGCCTTGATTTCATGTGCCAGGCCCCGAACATAGATCACAAACAATTGCTCCGCTTCTACCTCTTTGTCATATATCTGGACCTTTTGGTAGGCTTTGACATCAAGGAGCTCCCCAAGTTCCGCCAAGATGCAAAGAAAACGTAGATCCAGATGTCCCTCCATGCTGTGAACATCGGGAACATGTGGGGGTAGGGAATGAGAGGAAAATGGATCGAAAGAACCTCTCACTAAGATGTGGTGGAGGTAGATGACCATTCGACGAATGAGAAGGTGGGAATCCTTGGAGTGCTTGGTGTTCATAATGACGCCACTGCAGCAGAACATATGATAGATTCCAAAAATTGTCTTGGATTGCTGACATGGCATAGAAATGTCCGCCATGACAGATGGCAGATTCCACTGTCATGACAAAATGGGGGGTATTCAGATGCATGTACCTAAGGACTTGTCAGCGAATTTGGAATAGTTGCAGGTTAAACTACCTACAGACGGGAGCCAGGTTTCAGTAGGATTGCTTCTAGGGTCCACTTCTTCAGATTTGCTCCACTTAAGTCGTAATCCACAGAAAATGTCTGAATACCGGAGAAGTTGTATATGGCTTCCCATGGTCGGACAACAACCCACCATTTTGACCCTACTTGAGTGTCAATGCAAGTAGCAAATCCATCACAGTCCACATGCCATAAATGTTGTGCATTCTGAGTAGCAGCTAGGCCCCATCTGCAGCTGAAGACAGGAAACCCAGTATTTCAGCCACAGAATGGCAGGTCAAGAGTTGCTGCGAAAGCGACCAGATTAGATGCAATGGTTGTAGGGGGATGAGGAGCCGATGCCATAAGAAAGTCAAGGGCACTGAGAATCTTCAAATTCTGCTTGTGGGACAGTAACATATCTTGCAGAGTACCTTTCTGATGCCGTAGGCTCGACTGAGACTTGAATTCATTTCTTTGTGAGTAATCTTGAGTTTTCTGATCAATGACTGGGACAGTAGAAAATCATATGAAGACACGGACCGTGGACAGTCACCGGCTTGTTCAGTTCAGCCAGAGTTTCCAACCCCTTCTCATCAAAAGCCATGTAGGGCACAAATTGATCGGGAACGATGATATGTTGTTTGCTGAACATGACCTGAACTTCTTCGTCATTCAGGAGGTCCATCTCAGCTTTCGACATAATGCGTATAGAAGAGTTCTCAGGGTCGGCATACCAACCAGGTGTCCCATTAATCAATGATGTTTCGACTGCTTTATGAACAGCCATAAATGCTTCTAAATCCTGCTTGTGCTGGATGAAAGAATGAGGTAAAGAAACAATAGAGCTACTGGGCTTACATGGAAGGTAGGTTCATAATATTGACATTG
Source organism: Tricholoma sp. MG99 (assembly GCA_003521275.1). Classification (NCBI taxonomy): domain Eukaryota; kingdom Fungi; phylum Basidiomycota; class Agaricomycetes; order Agaricales; family Tricholomataceae; genus Tricholoma; species Tricholoma sp. MG99. The sequence goes on along the minus strand of QOVE01004269.1, from coordinate 10,046 downwards.
CACCCCAGCAGAAAAGAGGAACACAGCGGGTCCAACTGCACTTTGTTTCTAAGAGAGGTATTATTAGTATATTATCATTATCACTTCGTCGGTTTACCTTTCTTACTACTTCAAGTGTCAGTTTAGGAGGGTCTTGCTGTGTTCAGGGTTCAGAGGGTGTTCTTTTTGCTACAGGAAACATACCATTATCTCTGTGAGGTCATATACCTCCCGCAACCTACTAGCACCGTTCACTTCCACTTCTTCAAAGTAATTTCGGTATTGCGACTTCCCCTTTGATTTCGCCGGTGGCGAGGGCTCTCGCTTTGGCTCTTTCTTGACTTTTTTCTGGGGTTCGGCCGTTGGTTTCCATCCTTTCTAGATGCTAGCAGCAGCGGTGTTTTCCTCTTTCTATCTGAGCACCGGAGACTGTTATCCATGCTGGTCACAGCAGAAGGCTCAACAACCATTGGAGAAGGAGGCTCATGGGCTTTGTTAATGTCCATGGCATCATCATGTTCCCTACCAAACATGCTACTGGTTAGCCAATCCACCCTGATGTGAAACCGGTCATTTAGCACATACCCCCTATCGTGTTCCTCTACTGGACTTTCTTGTGCCGGGCTGTGAGGATCTGGGTTGTCTTCATCAGCTGCATCCAATCCTAGGCTACTGTTGGTCTGTCCGCCAGAGGAGGCCACATCAAGAATGTTTGGGGCACTACTGACCCCACCATCTCCGTCTACTGGGCTGCTGGGAGTCTGGCAATCTTCACCAGGTGAGGCATGTTCCTTCAGTGGGACCTGGAATGGCGCTGCCGCATCACCTGCTTGTGCGCTGCTTGGAGCCTGCCATGGGCTGCCAGGGGTATGGTAATTGTCGACAATTGCTGCAGAAGTATTCGGTGTTGGCTCGACTGGCATTCCCCCAACATCTCCTATTAGGCTAGTGGAATCATGCAGTGTCATACCAGAGGACACACCACCAATGCTGGTGAGAGAGTTAGCTGAAGTACATGTACTGACAATTGTTCCACTGATACCTAGAATGGGAATTAATGAATAGTTCAGCTTGTGTTCGCGGCCCCGGTTGTTGTTCTGAGTCTGATTCTCCTGATTCCTCTTCTTCCAACGGTAATGTTAGTAAATCATGGGGAGCAGAAGACGTAGTGGATGGATGAGGGTTGCTGGAATCACTTGAAAAGGCAGGGGCCACTATTACTGGGGAAATCAGTCCTTGCCCATTTTCTGTTGCATAAAAAATGCTTACAAGAATGAAACCAGTGTGGCTGGCAGACCTCTGCATTTCTGGGTATCATATCTCTGATGTCCTGCAAAGCTTTGCTAACAGTGATTTTCAAAGGAGTTGTTGTTGTCGCAATTTCGATCAAAGCCTGCCATAATCTGTTTTCTGCCTGCTTTACTGAATTTGGCTGTCTATTTCCTAACAGGTCCCAAATCTGTGAAATGAGTAGGTAAACTATAAATATATAAAGATGGAGAATGCGCTGCACCTCAAAAACTTTCTGCTTTCCCAGTGACAGTCCTGCCAGTGTCTGATTGGTGAGAAGGAAGAGGGGAGATGCAGCAAGTGCTACATTCAACGGAGTCTGGAACATCTCTGGGAACAACATAGTCTCATCAAGAGTAATCCCCTGCCTAAAAGAAAAGCTAAACTATTGAAACAAAAATTGACTTCCCAGATACCTTCTTAACTGGTTTTCCATGATGTACCTGTCCTTCGTAGAGTAGGGATTACCCTTCAGATAAATTAGCTCATTCCATGCATTGTCAAACAGCATGTCTACCTTTAACAGATAACAGAGATGGAAACCAGCAGTAGCCAAATTGTGTAGAAAATTTGCTTTCTGCAGTCTGCGACTCGCAAAGACAACGTTTTCGTAACAGTGGATCAACTGTGGGTCGTGACTTTCTACATTGTTTGAGGTGGAGGTGACAGGAGATGTTGTTGTGATTTGTGATAAAGCGACAGCATGACAATAGATTAATGATGGCCAGTCATCCAATGATTTGGGACTCTGAAATGAATATAATATGAGCGTGGTCAGGAGGTATTGGTAGACAGCTTACTAGCTTTGAGCTCAACGGAGTGAGTGACTTGTCCTTCGTTCCTTCTTCTATCACCATTGCATGAACCATGAACCTGTGCCATTATATCCAGGAGTCGGTACCCCAGGAGCTCCTTCACCCATGCATCCTGTTGTGCAACACTGCATGTAGAGGACTTTGCGGTTGGCCATTCTCCAGTGCGGCAGAACGAAGCTAGTACTTGAAGGGAATCCGGAGAAGGGGTTGTATTGTCCAACAGGCCTTCCTCCCTTGATCGCATAACCACCAAAAACCACTTAATGTTGCATTGTCAATATAACACGCAAAATTGTTAGCGAATGGACATACACCAAGACACAGAATCGTTTCGAGAACATTAAGACCACCAGGGACATACAGGATGTTTGTGCGCCAAGGGATTGACTTGAAAGCAGCACTCTCCACGCGAAAGTTTTCTGCCATCACAACGGTTGCAGAAAAGAACCAGTTGCTTACCACAACTTAGCAGTGCTGCCAAACTTTGGCAACCAGCGAAAATGTTTGGCTGGACGAACCCTAACCCTAATTATATTTTAGTTATCACATAGTTTGCAATTGCATATCTGGCTATGTCTTGTAAGACTTAGGACATGTCTATCACTGCCTCGATGGACCTGAAATCAGTGACTACGTAATTTAGCTTCTTACAACCTCCTCTATGTTCTTCTCAATCAACTTTGGCTTTCTTTTCTTCAACAATTCTGCTGCTACCAATCTCCACTGCATGTAGTGTATACACTTCATGTCCTGTGTGACATCCCAACCTAATCGGAAAACACTGCTTTGGAACTGCCCTCTCTTATGAAGCCTCCGCTTTCACCAACTGCCCAAATCGTGCATACAGTTCGGGCACCGCTGAGGGTGCGGAGACTGCCCTTATATATGGGTATTTAGGTGATAGGGTAGGATCATACAGCCAGGTTAGCATCCTATTTCTATTCCCGGTGCTGATTTTGCTTACCACATTCCTCATCACAGAGGTCTTGACAAAGAAGTGTATGTTGGACTCTATGCATCTATGGTGAGGTCGGTAGAAGGTGTGGTCATCCATGTAGAAAGTAGGTTTCGGTGCTATAGGGATCAAAGAAGCCCTCCAGTACAACACTCTTGCTCTGTGAAGTGGTAATGGTGGGGTGGGGCATGACCTCCTTGTCCTTCTCCTCTCCAGATTCTGACCCACCCCGTTTGAGAGCCAGTGCCTGACCAGCACTTGTCAAAGCCCTTACAAGCCCTCTCTCCCTTAACACCCTCATCAACCACCATGGATTGATGTCCTTCAAGTTGTGATTGATATCCTTGTCTTGAACAGAAGCCCCATTCACCCAGAGCACATTTGTGCCGCCCTGGACGAGCAGGGAGTCGGCATGAACCTCATTCGTGATCTGGTCAATAGTCTCATTCTCCATTTTAAGGCTCAGAAAATTCTTCTTCAACTACTTCACCAAGGTCTGCACCTTAACTGTCGCCCCATATTTCGACTTCAAGGCTACCACCACTCGCCTTTCCACTGCGCTCTCATCCATCGACACCACCCAGTATATCCAAGCTTCATCCATGGCTAGATCTGCAGTTAGGTGGCATGTAAAGGTAAGCCTTCTTTAGTTGTCAAAGCCGCAGATTGTGGGCTTACATATATACAAGGTGCAGGACAAGTGACTCTAGCTCTTCCCTAAACCTCTCCACTACCTTGTCAAGCAGGCCTGCTGTGCTATTATTGTCATCTATCGAGATATATCAGTGGTGCCAGAGGAACATAGGTCAGGTCAGAGGTGCTTCAGAGTTATTGGTTGAGGTTAGAATCAGAAGGGGGAACCCCTCAGTCGGCATGCCCTCGACCAGAGCCAAGTAAGCAGGCTTCAACATTGTGACTAGCAGAGAGGGGAAATGACAATATGGTCGTCTCGTATCTTCAGCGTCTCTTATCTTCAGCCCGTCTGTCAGGTGAATGGCAAATTGATACACCAGAAGCCTTTGTGAGCAGAGGAGCCGTCCATGAAGAACTGCTCAGTGTGATGGGTCGGTCATATGGAGAGACTTAGCGTTAGGATCAAACCCATCAGTTCGCCAGGAAGGATCAATGAATGGCGCACACTGACTTGAATGACCAGAGTAAGCCAGCACTTGCTGGTATCGTCAAGCCATCAGACCCCCACATTTGCGAAGTTTCAGATGAGGTCTCTGATGGGACAACATTGCTGCTGGCAGCCAGATGGTGATTCAGGTTATTGGCTTATGCATGACATTTAGCTGGTTCCAAAACAAGATCTACAATGCCATCAACAGGCCAGCTGATATCTAGGGCAGATCAGAAAAGCACAACCTTTTTGTAATTTCGACATGCTGCATGAGACCTCCCACATTGATGCGCACAAGAGATAAAACTCAAAACCCCAAAGAACAAAAGGAAGTGTTGCGATCCCAGTATTGGGCCAGAATAGCAGACCTGAGAGACTGTGCACCTTGTAGGTGATGAAAGCATCAAGACATTCAGGATCTTTATCTTTGAAAGAAGCACTCTCGACTCGAAAGTGTTCTACCATCACAAAGGTGGGATGACAGAAGCATTTGCTTACCTCAGCTTACCAGAGCTGCCAAACTTCGGCAAGCAGCGATAATGTTTGGCCAGACGAACCCTAACCCTCATTATCGCTAAGTTCGCTAACTAGTGTAACTATCATTCTCTCTTACAGTACTGATTGAACATTCAAGTCAATAACACAACAATAGGAACACATACTGTAGGAGCCAGGAGTTGTGCTGTAGTTGCATAGACGTTAATTTAGTGACATAAAAATGAGATCTTGATTCGCAAGGACACAGCTTGCCTATGGGTTTTACTGGGGGAACGTGTCTTGTAGCCTGGCAGTGGTGGGCGATGTTATCTTGCAGCGAGGACACCATCAGCATTCCACCTGGAGTGTCTGCGTCGTTCATTAATGTCTCAGAGTGTACTGTATTTTTTACATATGAGATAGTTATCACATGAGGCAATTGTATTGGACCCTTCCTGCATTTTACATGTAATTTAATTAACATTTTCATGTGCATCATGAGGTGGTGTATCATAATACTGCCAACAAGTCGTCTTTTTAATACTCCACACGAGGTTAACCACCTTTACAACACCTTCCCCATGTCTACTTCCGCTTCCTCATTTCAAGTTGCTGAGCATTCTGATATTATGGGTTTTGACAAAAATTTCGATGCAACTGAGGCAACGCTGACAATGTGGTTTTTGAATTCCATTCAACTGCAGGTCCTCCTCTCCTGGACAAGTGGAGATCTGTGGATTAAACCAGTGGATCTTGAGTACGGGGATTTAGCAGTGATGGTACCAAGACAAATCGCTGATGTGTTCGATGGCCTTCAAAATGAAGAAATGGAGAGGGCTAAACATAGTGCAGTAAGCTGATCACGTTATAATCATCTTACATTCCATTTAGGATTTATTTAGATTTCCATAATGCTCCAGAGGATTCAAAGTGTAATGGCTGAAGTCGAATCCAAAGTGCAGCACATTTACACCGAAGCCTTGCAGACGGAAGCACCTTCAGAAGCAGCAATTTCGGCATTGGCAAGAGACATCCTCAAAGAGGACCTATTCATTTGTGGGTTTTCACACAGTGACATCAATACATATGCCAATGAGTCCACAAGGAAGCACCAGAGGTTGGGATGCCATGCTGGAGATGCACAGACAGAAAGCCCGGGGCCTATTCCAGGTGAGTGACAATACACTTTGAAGATTGATATATTGTGTTTAATATACTACAGAAGGTTGTAACTGTCTGGTATCCAAGTTGCATGATTGTATCGGGATATCGTGTCATGCGACATTCTGAGAAGTGGAACAACACACCCTTACAGATGCTGACCTTGCACAAGGCATCAAGCGGCATTATATGGATGGTGTTTGCACAACACCCTTCAAGAATCCCATTCTCCTATAGATCACAAGGTTTTCGTTTTCGGCCCTCGTTGACACATTCCTGAGCTTGGTCTTCTGGTTGGACCCTTCCATGACACCGCCTCGAGTGTTGAGCAATTACAATATCTTGGTGTCCTCTGGAATGATAGTAAGTAAATTACACAATGAGTACAAAGTATTTGCTTATTTGGGGGTAGCTATTTCGATACTGGCTTACAAGATCCACTGGTGTTCATTGTAAATCCACCTTACTCAGGATTGATCTCCAGACTAAGGCAGCAAGAATGAAAGTCATACTTTCCCATACCATGTGTGACATGATGGTCAAGGCTGAATTGGAGAACGTGATACAACAGTACACTGCTGTAGCATGTGAACCACACAATACAGATTTGTAAGAAATCATTTTATTATCTGTGATATATTCCCACTAATATGGTGTCCTTAGTAATAAATATCTAAATGGACATTTATTCATTAATTTGAAACCCGAGATGAGCTCCAGCGCCTATCGAAGCTGGCTAGCAACCATGAGTACCAAAGAGTCTGCAGATGCAGGTGGTAACCTTCCGGTACCTGATGCAGTAAAATGCTGGCAGCACAGTGACATGGCGACACTGGGCATGAACCTTTGGACTGGTAGTACTCCATTGCCACCACACCAACAGACTTGCCAAGCCAGAAGTGAGGGAGAGGCCATCTTACCACAAGGAGAGTTGACAAATAGGTGGACTCAATGGCAGCACAACATGGGGACAGAACACTTGTCAAGCACAAGTGTTGCTCAGGATTGGACCACCAATTCTGATACTGCTTTGTCCTTGCCAATCTCCACCATTGAAACAAATCCCTATCATCATCTACTTGGGCTGTACCGTCCCCACACCTTCACCTTGTTGGAATAGCCAGGGGTATGCGAGCATATGCAATGCCCGTTTTGGTAATTTTTATTGTTCCCTCCATTTCGATGTTGCTCCCTCCATTCTGATTACTTTGTTTATCTTCCTGGGTAGGTTTACTATTCCTAGTACTATATAGGTAGTTTACTGATGTCATAGTACCCATCCGGTTGCCTCCTGAGCTCACTGAGGCCAAACACGATTCTATATTATTTCTTGTTTGTTCTCGCGCTTCCGATAACTCGTAAGACATAAAAGTAAATATTGTGTATACCCCCTTCGTGAGGAGGGGCAGTTGTTACTGATTCAATGATAAGAAACATGCAAATTAAAAAAACTGCTATCATCGTGGTTGCCTTCATCTCTCTGCCATCTCTTCTTCATCCCTGGGCATTGTCATAGGCGGCAAGCACCCACAATCCACCATACAAGCAGTGGATTGTAGGGTCGAAAGCGGGCGCTGGGTCTTTCAACTTTGTCACACGGCCTTGGAGGTGGGGTTGGCACAATATTCGATGCCGTTGCACTCAGTTGAGTGGGGAGGAGGTTGATAGTGTCACTGTTGGTGTGGGGTACGGGTTTGTGCCAACCCCGCTGTTGATAATAATTTCTATTCCAAAAAGTGATGCAATACAATTTAGTTCATTGATAAAACCAAGTTACCAGCTACAAAAAGGTTACCTGGGACTCAAACAACAATTGGGTCTTTTGAGCCCATATCGATCTTCTCCGTTGTTCTGGTCTAGTTCCCCTCCCTTTCATGTTGGTTCCATCCTGTCTTTGTTTGCTGTGATCTGCTCGTTGCTGATCCTCGCTTGTTTCCTATTTCTTTCTTCTCATTCTCGTTCCTGCACATTGCCGGCCGATAGCACCCCCTGTCCTGCAAGCATTGGTTTGCAACGAGAGTAGGAGGTGCTGAGTGACATGGAATAATAATGTTATGACATGGATCATGAAGTGATATTGAAAGAGAAAGACTACAACACGCTTCTCGGAAATTGAATCATTGCCTTCCCAAGAATGGTAAGCATGGGAACTCTAGTTGCATTGGCCAGGCGAACCCTAATCCTATATCATTTGATGCATGTGACCTGTTTGAATATTTCATCATTATGCAGCTTCATTTACCTTCAACTTCTTCAATGAGCTCGGTGCCTAGTACGGAAGCTGCCATTCTATTGTGCTTTGCCTGTGACAAGCACTTCATTAACCATGGCATGCTAAGTCACCACACACGCAGCTGTGAGAAAGGAAGAAAGCGGGTTGCGAGTGCTGTGGTGAAAGTGAAGGATGCTTATTTTGAAAAGCAACAAAGGAAGAAACAGCGGCTCCTGGAGTCAGTTGTGCAACCAGACTTGGATGATGGTTTAATTCATGCTGGGGCGTCAATGGCAGCTACACCTGAGGAAGAAGGGGAAGCCGTGGTTCCTACTATGAATGACATAGCAGCGGGACCACACAGTAGCTGCACTACATCACTAGGAACTGACAAATGTGTTGAACTGCTTCCTGAAGTAGACAGTCATTCTTCAGCTTCCTTGGCCAACAGATGAACAAGACAGGTTATCCATCCGCCCCATCGTTTTTGTGACATTCTTCCAGAACCTCCTGCTGCCTTACCTCCTCCAGAATTGGTTGCTGCCAGACATCCTACAGTCCAAGCACACGAGATGAGTGATGTGAGCATGTTTCATCACAATCTAGAATCATTTTTATTGTTCCCTGTTTTCTTCTAGTCACAATCTATGCCTGCAGGACACCCAAAGGAATCAATTTGGGATATTTCGGTGCTATTTTGGACATCAATTTCCGTCCCATGATCCAGATCAACTTCTGCGAACGGATGTACTGGGAATGTCCAATATTCCTGATCATACGGCACCAACCCAGACCTTTGGACCCTACCCTAACAAAAGTTCATTTTTGCTTGGCGAATGGTACTGGTGTGAGGGATCCCAGAAATCAAAAGAGGGCTTCCATGATCTGGTTGATATCCTCATTGACCCAGATTTTTCCCCCGGAGATCTGCGAGACACCAGATGGAAGGTTATAGATCAACAACTTGGAAGCAGTGAAGGAGGAAAACATGGCACAATGTGGGTGGATGAAGATCATCCCATTGATGCAGGCTGGGCAAAAACACCAGTAACAATTGTTGTTCCTTTCCAAAATGCTAGCGCTTCTTCTGCAAAGGGTAAAGGTCGAGTGAAGAGAACAGTAGAAGGTCATGTTGAAGAGTATACTATCCCAGACTTTCACCATCGTAGCATTGCTGCCATCCTCCGAGAGAAACTTCAAAATGAGCAAGAGTTCCAGTGATTTCACTTGGAACCTTTTGAGCTCCATTGGCAGCCTAGGGATGGAATGGATTCAATTCACATATCTGAGGAGTTGTATAATTCACCTACTTTTATTGAGGCCTATACAGAGGTACAGGAGTTACTAAGGGAGGCAGGGTGTAGCCTGCCACATTGTGTTGCGGGACTCATGATTGCTTCAGATTCAACACACCTTACCTCCTTTGGACAAGCAAAACTTTGGCCAGCATATTTGTATTTCGGCAATGACTCAAAATATTGCTGTAGAAAGCCTAGCCTTCATCTTTGTAACCATATTGCATATTTTCACAAAGTGAGTAGAATAACAGGTCAGATCACTCTGAACTACTAATGTGATACTTTCGCAGCTTCCAGATGACTTTAAAGACTTCTATGGTCAACATTCAGCAGATGGGAAAGGCCCCGACAAAGCAACAATTACCCACCTCAATCGTGAGCTATTCTATGCACAATGGAAAATAATCATGGACGATGAGTTTCTCGAAGCATACCGCCATGGAATTGTGATTGTGTGTGCAGATGGTGTTCATAGAAGATTCTATCTTCGGCTATTTACTTACTCCACAGACTACCCAGAAAAGTAAGTTCCTTGCAAGTATATTGGTCTTTCTTTCTGAACACCATATTCAATGTTTCTCAGAATTCTGCTAGCTAGCATTTGCAACCTTGGAGAGCATCCATGCCCCCGATGTCTTATTCCTCTTTCACATGCACACCGGTTTGGAATGCCATTGGACAGAATGCAGAGGAGTCAGGTAGCATGTCAAGATACAGTTGGCTATCGTGCCATAAT
>QOVE01004267.1:24025-35860 GCA_003521275.1 Tricholoma sp. MG99 | reverse complement strand
GTTTACATCATCCCTATTATGAGACCATGGCTACGTAGACTTAAAACGCTAATCAGCACCCAACTTCGTCCTCGATGATCTTCTGAAAACATGTATCCCTTTACCCCCTTTCGAACGCGCACTAGCTCTCGAAGCGTCCCAGGAACTTGAAGCGGCCCATGCTGATGCCGCACACCAGGGAGACACATCGGCACCCACCAATGCTGAAGAGGAAGTAGACTTTCACTATGTTTGTTTCGTTAAATCGCGGAGCGGGCGGCTGTATGAGTTGGATGGAGCTAAGAAGGGTCCCATTGACAGAGGCGTCACACCCCCAGATGAAGACTTGTTGGGATCGGCTGCACTGAAGCTGATCAAGGAGTATATTCAACGAGAAGGGAGCGGAAATCTCAATTTCAGTCTGATGGCACTTGTTCAGTCGTCTGTCGAATAGGGGTTCCGGAGGAGCGTGTGACGACAGACGCAGAATCTGCCTGTGCGAGATAATTGAAGTTGATAGGTATCGCCCATGTGTGACTGTATCCGAACATCATCATGTTGACAATGTACAATATCGTGTTAATCCAGCCCATGCTCTGGCTGTGCCTCCAGACAACTTTTGATATGAAAATTGCCCGCATATATCCAAAGAACCAGATGATTACACGATGCTTTCCAGGCGATGTGACACATGGCCTCTTGAGTAGCACTTTCAGGATCCATAAGTTAGTCCAACAGAGCATAGTCCATCATGCTGCGAGGGCGGTTGTCCACGTTCATGCCATCGAACATGAATGATCAGGCCACTTGACTGTGAACGTAGATACAGGCTGCATCGTGACACTGCCAATTGTAAGCACATATGGGATCATCTGGCGGTACCATGTTCGCATAGTACAACCCGGACACAATCTAAGCGTTGATATATGTTGAACGAGTCCTGCTTTGACCAGATAATGCAACCTGGAAGATGAGATAGCACCTTCATGGTAATTTAGGTTCGATGTTCCCAGTGCGTTGGAATGAAGTCCAGCTTAGTCCCAGCACTTGGAGTGGCAAGATATTGATCGTTAGGAATACATATATCGCGGTGGAGTCTGGGCGAATAGGAGCTGCAGTCCAACTCTCCGAGTCGACGATGCAGAGAACACCATATGATTCGTTGATCAGCTAGAGTACTACAGATCAGGAGTCCGAAACATATCCAACGCCAGAAGTACGTCAGGAATGCCAGCTGACTCCTGAGCCAGTGTCGATGACCACCGTAAACAACTTACATAAGAATCAAAGAGCGGCTCCGATAAAAACAAACCACAAGGCAGGCCCACGCTACGAACTTTACATAAGAGCGGCTCTGAAGGCAATAGCAACTTGAACTAGTTACTGCACTACTTGGCATAAGCCTAAAAACAAACTAAACACACAAGCGAGGATGCTATCATCACCATTCGATCTGCCCGAAGGGATTTTCATCTTAATCACAGATGAAATACAATCTCCCGCAGATTTTCTCCTACACCGGAGCCTAATCGCTCATCTCAAAAACTCGGGGTCCTGTATCATCCTATCGGTGTCGGAGTGCATCGCGAGATGGAAAGCCATCGCTGCGAAATCAGTATGTGACCTTTTTACATAACCATTTCTTACGATAGAGCTTTCTCCTTGTTTTAGAATGTGAATCTAGCTCAGCATATATCCTCTGGCTCGCTCGATTTCGTGGACGTCTTGACGCACACCACCCTGCCCCACTCTGGGTCCGAGTCCTCAAATGACCAATTACAAGTGAATCCCACCCTCCTTCCTTTATTCCACCACATCGTGTCAAAGATCGGGTCAGAGACGACGCCCGAGTCAGATTCATCGCCCGTATCGAAGTTAATTATTCTCGACGACATCACATCTCTCGAGTGGATCGGGTTTTCTCTCCTGGACATCACCCGGTTTACACGCGCGCTCCGTGCATTATGCCTTCGAGTAAATCTTCCCTTCCCTAATCGGCATATGATTATAGCCATTGACCCATAGCCAATCTCCAGGTCAACGCGACGCTGATCATCCGGCACCACAACATCACACCGAACGAACCTGATGATCTATTCCGCCATCTACTCCAACTATGCAGGTATCACCTGGATGTGCGTCCCCTTTCCAGCGGACGAAGCGGGACCGTCAGCGGAGAGGTAAGCCTCTCACCCATCCTGTCCCCCCTCTCCTTCTTCCCTCTTCCCTCTTGATGTCCTTCCTGCGTTCTGAACGGCCTTCTGACTCGCACGCTAGGTTGCGCTGCATCCGGGCCTAGGCACGCCCGTGTCCTCGTCAGGAAGGGTGAAGCTGATTCCGCGCAGTTGTGCTTTGCAGTATCGGTTGACAGATTCAGGGGTCGTTTTCTTTGGGCGTGGGACCAGTGGGGGGGTGCTGTGATCATCCACTTCCGTCTGTCCGAGTCAATTGTTGTTGTATCATTCACTATTTCTCGAGAGGCCTTTAATAGCTGTCTCCTGGACTGACGACTTGTAAAACGTCGGCTTCTTTGCGTGGACTACTCATCCGACTTGTCACTGACTACCCGCTCGTCCATTCTTCCAAGACTACCATCGGTCCTCGAACATGAAATTTCAAGCCTCTCTCGATCATGGAGCGAGACTTGACCGCCAGCAGACGTCGGATGTAGAGATGCTGTACATCTGTCAACTCTTGCGCCAATATCCCGTCGACATCCAGTATCACCTCACGGTCCAGGCACATGACGTGTGCATGAAAAATCCAGCAGGGCAGAACTGCACCGCCAGCGGTTCAGTGTGAACTATGAACTGGTCAAAAACTTTGACCGAGGTCTATGTAAGCGACTGATCCTATCTGATCTCCATCTTTCCTTTCATACATCTCATTCATGTCTCTTTCGATACATCTCTTTCATCATACACCTATTTAGATTTTTTCCCACTCGTTTCTGTGTCCTGCTTCTTTCCCCATTACTCACATAGAGCTCGTTAGTCCTTTGGACTTGAGATTTCTTATTTCTGCAGTAACCATTCCTTCATCTTCGAAGATGAGTCTACCATGTGGCTCTGACTAGTGTTTGGAAGTCTGGTTTAGTCCAGTTTTTTTCCCTTCTTAGCAATGAACCGGAACCTGGACCAGTCCAGCAACTTTCAAACTACACTGACGACCAGACCAGACTTCAGAGAACTGATCTAAAATGGTTTTCACCAGTCCTATAACCAGTTTGAACCAAGTTCAGTTCAAACTGGTCTACAACCAGTTTAGGTCGGTCTAAGTTGGTCTAGACTGACCTTTCATAGTGTATGAGGTATATATAACAGGCAGCAGAACAAAGCTTTGAGCAACAATTTGAACAAAAAACTGTCCACCAGACAGGGCCAGGGACATACAACTGTCAGAAAAAAAAAAAGAAAGATAAGGAATATGAATACAACATACAGACAAGAACCACAAGATATGTTGAAAAACCTAGTATTAGTAGCAGTCAAAGTAGGGCGATTATCACACAATTAAGTGTTGGATTAATCATATCAAAAATCATGTGTGCCAAAGTGGTGTGAAGTTGTTCGGTGATGTTCAAGGGGGTTTCGGGAGTTTGCACGGGTTCATAGATGTTTCGAATGTTGACAGGGAAGGAATGTAGTAAAGTCGAAAAGTGTTCTGAGCTTGATGCCTTAGGTAACCTTATCACTGGCTTGCCAGCGCACTATGTGGTTATTTAGAAGTGTGCCTTATTATGTAAGTTAGTCTAGCTAAACTTGCTATATATAAAAAAAATCAACCCCGGGTTTGATTTTTCAGTTTTAACACCCCCTTGTTAGGAGCAGACCAGTGGTCTATTTATGGACCAGTCTTTTTTGGACCAGTTGCCAGTTACTCAGTTTTCAAAAATATCATAGGACCAATGAAAAACTGGTTTAAATTGGTTGCAACTGGTCTTTTGTGGAAGCCCTGGTTGGACCACATTCCCACACATATTTTCAATCAATTTCTGTCTCTGGATCATCAAAAACAGTTGAGAATTGGTCAAGATATGACCAAAATCATTTTTGCATGAGTGTTCTGTTGTGATCAGAATGAGTTTGATTTAGTGTTCACAGGTCCAGTCCATGGGACCAAAAAAAAGACTGAACCTGGGCTGGACTGGACTAATTAGGACTGGACCAGTGGTCTATTTATGGTCCAGTCTTTTTCAGTCCAGTTGTCAGTTGCCCAGTTTTCAAAAATATCATAGGACTGATGAAAAACTGGTTTAAATTGGTTGCTACCAGCCTTTCATGGAAGCCCTGGTTGGACCACATTCACACACATATTTTGATCAATTTCCGTACCTGGATCATCAAAAACAGTGATGGGCTCTAGTCAGCTCTAAAGAGAACAAACTAAAGAAAAGAAAGAAAACAACAACACAACCTCACCAGTAGGCTGCACTGCTAAGAGAGAGGGAGATACTAGTTCATCTAGAGGGCCTTGGAACACCAAAAAGTGTGACATGAACAAACTGCACAGTAGCGCTAACCCAAACAAAACAGATGATGAACCCAACGATGGGCTAAACACAGTGACAGATGCAGAATGCGCAAGGTTTCACAGGACCTACGAGGATGAAAGACTGTTGGCATATGAGCACAACAAGAACACAGGGTAACGGTGTGACACGATGCAAAAGAACACAAAGTAGTGACTTCACGAGGAATAAAACACAGTATGAGGTGGATGCAATTCAAAGATGTGGCGCAACTGAGATCTGAAGTGTGTGGAAGCAACAATACTATTCTGGGGAAATCTAGTGAGTCTCTCCTGTGGGGGAGTTCTTCACTCTGTCCAAGGTCCAAACTACATCTTTATATAGGAAAAGCGGAGCTAGCTTTGACTGTCATGATTTTCTATCATAATTATTGCCTGATTATCATTCCAAGGTTCTGGCTTCTCAACCTGCCAAATGTCAGAAAAGTTTACTCTAGCTGTTACCTGTAGTGTTTTAAAGTCTGGTCCATAGAACCGCAAAATAACCGCAAACCAAACCAAACCATAACTGACTGTAACTGGACTATCGGTTATGGTTTTCCAAAGTTGAAGACAGTTGCAGTTATGGTTATTGCAGATGGCATAACTGCTCTAAACCATTCAACACCGGTTAACACTGGTTTTGAACTGAACCATCAGTTTACTGGGTTATAGGATACTAACCGCAGGTCAAACATGTTTGACTGGTGCATGAAGTCTGTGTATTGTCCTTTTGGCTACAATTTCTGTCCCTTACACAAGTTGTGATACATAAAACTTGATTCAGAAAAACATCCACAGATCAAATATGCTCCACCTGTGATATTGAGTACAAATACTATATAATCAATATATTGCACAGGTTGATCATGTTCAACTTGCACATAAAAGTTGTGTATTTCCATCTTGGCTACCACTTTCATCCCTTACACAAGTTGTGATTTGTAAAACTCCATTCAGAAAACAGCCGCAGGTTGAACACACTTGACCTGTGCACTTTTTGCATGTTTACCTCTCAGGTCTGGTTATTCACTGGTTATCACCAGTCTGGTTCATGCCCTACTGGCTACATGAACCAGTTATATTCAGTCCAGTTCAGTTTTGGCAAGATTTTGCAAAACAATGGACCAGTTGTGGTTTTGGTTTTTCAGATTTTGGGCTAAAAACTGAACTGAACTGGACCTTAAAGCACTAGTTACCTGCTATGAGATTATTGAAAATGCATCTAAACCTTAAACTTCACCTCCTGTCCTAACTCTCATCATGTCTCAGCATGAACACCACAACTAGTGCTTTGAGGTCCGGTCTATAGAACCGAGGACCAGACCAGACTGGACCACACTTTTGAACTGGTCCTATAGGACTACGGTTCACGGTTCTAGTCAGTTCAAGAATGGTCCGGTTATCGGTCCTTCCATTTGTAGATTAGTACTTGAACCAGCAAAGAACTGGTCTAAACCGGTTCAAACCAGGACTGATAATTTGATGTCTGCACCCTATTGCAGGGGGTAAAACCACGAGTCATGTCACCATAACTCATGGGTTTACATCCTGGAATATTACATTAAAAAAATACTCCTGTATTTTACTGTTATTTTAATGATATTTGATAGAAAATTACTAAGAATGATGTTTGCATCTTGTTTCAGGGGGTAAAACCATGAGTCAGGGTAACCTGACTTGCAGTTTTACCCCCTGAAATATGTCATCAAAAAGTACCCATGCATTTTTACTGTTATTTTCATGATATTTGATAGAAATTTGCTAAAAATGATGTCTGTGCCTCATTGCAGGGGGTAAACCCACGAGTCATGATGACATGACTCGTGGGTTCTCCTGTGATATTTCATTAAAACATGTGGTTGCACTTTTTGCTGGTTATAACTGGTTCAAACCAGTCTGGTCCATACCTTACCTGCTATATGGACCGGTCTTAAGCAGTTTGGTCTGATTTTTCCAAGGTATGAAGAAACTATGGAATGGTTCCAGTTCCAGTCCTTGCTTATTTGGGGCTAAAAACTGGACCGGACTGGACCTCAAAGCACTAACCACAACATTTGTGCTAAGCACCTCATCAAAGGCTACCCCAAAATCAAGCACATAAATAAAAAGTGTGTTATCAGATGCTGCCTTCATTACCTGGTTCTTCAGCAACAACAGTTATACCAATCTCACCCTTGTCTATACCATGCTTCCCTGTCTGACTTGTCCTCCATATCTTCCAAGAAGTTCCAACTGTGACATGGGCTAGAGGGCCACTGCTTTGCATGTCATGTCCAAGTTCTTAGGGGTTAGAGGGTTTAGCTCCAGGATTGTTTATTCAAGTTTGGTACCTATATATTGCTAATTTTGCATGAGAATGTTGTGCTCAGGTTGTTCTGGATTCCTTTCTAAGAGTGACTGGCAGGACAAGGGATTGATTGCATAGTCACAATCATGATTCTGCAAATGGGATATATCAAGAATAAAAACAAGGTTTGCCCCCTCCTCCTCCTCCTCTTTTTTGCCTTCACAACAAATATTCAAATTACCTGCCTTCTTTTTTAGAGATACAAATTGAAGATCGTCATGATGGTGGTTCAGTACATTGACAGGGAATGGTGTTTGATGGCAGAACTGGGTGGAATGGTACAGAGTTTTCAGCAATTCATCAGGAAACCAAAGAGGAAATGACAATATTAGATTATATTATACAAGGCCTGATAAGCTAAATCTTTAGTATGACATGTCAAATTCTTACACATCCTCTGCTAATGACAGATCTAGCACAGTAGGGTTGGCCAATTCTACCAGATCTGCCAGACTGATGGATTTGATCAATATCTAGCATCCTTTTGTTTATAGATCAAACCTTGCAATCCAGGGTGAAGAAGATGGAAAATATTATTATTTTCATTTCATTTTTTCCATACTTTACTCTTATATTAGAGGTGCCTTATTAATTAGTGATCAACTCAGTAATGTTGATTAACTTAATTTTGGTTTATTTATTTGTCTTACTTGTTCTTACATGCTTAGTTGCTTACTCACACACCTTTATTTGTTTGTGGCTGAGGTCATGATTAGGTTTTTGTATTTTGTTGAGCCCACTGGGTTGTGGCTGTGCAGTCTCAATTTATTCAAACCTCCTAGATTTTATACTCTTGGCAACAATGGAAACAAATAACCATATTAAAAAGTTGAATTGAGTTCATCTGAATATGTTTATCTGTGCATTATTTGTATTTTAAGTTGTTTGAGTATATTTGACAAGAGGATCCCATTCTGGCAATGGGCTACAATTAGCTACAAGAGTGATGGATATTCTCATAGCTTTCCAGCTATGCAACATAATTGTGAAATACTTACCATGCTTTGCAATACTCCCTCAGACTTGTATAAGATGCCCAAGAACTCAAATATTGCTTTAAAATTGAATTGTTAGCTCTGGTAATAAATTACTTGTGGTGTAAAGGTAAAAGTATTTAATCAAATCTCATTATATAACATTTTGATAGCTATTTGTCACTATTGACTGGAAATACCAGCATATCCACAGTTTCCTGATGTTGAACAGCGGACATGGGATCAATGATGGAGGATGTTCAGGACATAACTATTGGGATTGATGGGCACCACAAACAACCTTTGTGTGTGTCGATCACCTCGGCAAGTTGCTCCCTTTCACTACCCATTTAACAATGGCTCTTTATCATAGAATTACTTATATATTCTCCTCTACCTACATCTCCACCCTTAGTTGCTTATACACAAGTGCTAAGGGTGAGCTGCTATATCTTACTTTATATATGAACGTAACTGATCATACCGTAGTTTCTATTGTGTTGTCTTAGTCTTAGCTACGGTGTTAATTCTAACAATAACAGCTATTCACAAAGTTACCTAGAAGAAAATAAAATCATGGGTATGGCAAGACCTCTGCACTGTCCCAAAAAACCCACTTGTGGACCAACCTGACATTCTCTAACAGTTATACTGGAAAGTGTAAGGGGAACACTGGTGGAGGCCTATGAATATCTGAAAAGCCACATGAAACTTACAAAATGGCTCTGAAGTCCACAAAATGACTTTGAAGCCTCCAAAATTATTTCAGAGCCTTCAAAGTATCTTTAAGTGTCCTAACTGTAAGGGGACATCCTACGAACATCTCTGAAGCCCATGATATGCCTTTGAAGCTTGCAAACCACCTTTGAAGCTCACAAACTAACTTCAAAGGCTATGAAACATGTTCACACTGCATGGAGCTTATTCAGCTCCCACACTCGCCTCATGCCTGAGCTCCACAGTGGGTCCATTGTCTGACATGTCCCTATTGGTCCATTGTATGTGTCCGCCTCATGTAGTACAGTATATAAAGAGTAGTCTCCTAGCAGGGGAGTCATTAGAGTTTTCTCTTTGGATTTCCTTTGCTAGGTTAGTAGCACTTCTGTATTTATGTCACTGGCACTTATAAATACTTTGAATTTCCTTTGCTAGTATCACACATCACATGGAACATAAGGTTGCCCTTACAGTAGAAAACTCTCACCTTTTTTTTCAGACTGAGGCATACGAGTTTCCAAGTTGGGAACCTAGACTTCAAACATACTTTGTGAAATCTTCGCTGTCTTTGAAAAACTTCAGACAACCTGATACCCCTCCCTCCCACACTTCCTAGCACATGGCTACAATGGCTACATCCGATTTTGACTGACTCACACAAACTGAACTCAACATTGCAGCTCTTAAGAGGGTGGTCGGCAACCCCAAACTGAGAAAATTCCCATGTATTCTACAATCAAAACTTGACAGAACTTGAAATATTGTCACTCTACCTGTATAGACAATTACTGATAGTCACACCATAATCTTCATCTTATCATGATGGATCGTACTCAGAGACAACGACTACTCATTCAGATTATAGGCATTTTTGTGAACACCATAATCATTGCTCTCATCTTATTTGCGGCTCCATTGTACAATAAAGAAGCATACCATACCTCAGCACTTTCTGGGGCTGCATGGGTCCTTGAGCTTCTGGAAGGTCATCCAGGGTGTATCCATTGTGAACTAGGTGTATCTAAAGAAGTCTTTCAGTTCTTGGTTGCCTACCTACAACAGATTGGGATACCACACACCAAGGGTATTCTTTTGGAGGAGCAGCTGGCCATTTTTTTGTATAGATGTGTCACAGGTATATCAGTATGCCATGCTGGTGAAAGATTTCAATGTTCAAATGATACAATCTCAAAGTAAGTTATTATCCTTGTCTAGATTCACATATATACATACTGGGCATCAGATATTTTTTGAAGATGCTTGGTATCTTCTCATCTGAACCCTTCTACACTGACTTTGTTCACCAGCCATGGAGCACAGATCCCCCTTCTCCCTACATTGTTGAAAATCTGAAGTTTCATCCTTTCTTTGCAAATGCCATTGGTGGTATGGATGGAAGTCACTTTATTAGCTTTGGTACAGCAGAGGAGTGAGCCTTGGCATGTGATTGCAAAGGTCTTACCATGATGAAC
Source organism: Tricholoma sp. MG99 (assembly GCA_003521275.1). NCBI lineage: Eukaryota > Fungi > Basidiomycota > Agaricomycetes > Agaricales > Tricholomataceae > Tricholoma > Tricholoma sp. MG99. The sequence continues at coordinate 25,859 of QOVE01004267.1, read as the reverse complement.
TGTCTTGCTGGATGTGATTTTGATCACAACTTCACATATCTCTCAACTGGTTGCGAGGGATCAGTTAGCGATTCAACAATGTTCTTTGATTCCTGTATAACTGATTTAAGGCTAGAGTCAGGTAAATTCTATCTTGCTGATGCAGGATTTCCAATTGCCAATGCACTTCTTATACCCTATTGAGGTGTGTGGTATCATCTAGCAGAATGGGGCCATGCAGATCTTTGGTATGTTGCCTTTCATTATAAATAATACTACAATGCTTATTCATTATTAGTCCAACCAATGCACAGGAGCTCTTTAATCTTTGCCATGCATCAGTTCGAAATATAATTGAGAGGATGTTTGGTATCCTGAAGAATCAGTTTGAAATCCTCCAATACAATCCTCATCTTACACCCTGAGTACAAGCACATCTTCCTGCTGCACTTGCAGCAGTGCACAATGTAATCTGGAAATATGACCCTGGTGAAATCGAGGATCGTATCAAAGAGTTAGAACAGGCAGAGTTTTTGATTGACAAAACAGATCCGCAAGGTGAGGAAGGCACAGAGGGAGAGTTGGCACAGGGACCACCAAAGTGAGCTGAGAAGCAAGCCACTGACAAGAGGAGGGACAACATTGCAGAGCGTATGTGGATCTAATATCAACAGGTCCTCAAGGAAGGGGGAGAAATCTAGCTTGTATTGCACAATGTTATAGTACTATACATGTACATCATACAAGAGATACAGAAAATTTCTTGGATACACTGTAATGGCTACAATCAACTGAAACAAGACTAGTGAGACATTCCATCAGCCTAGAGCAATAGAATCAGAGGAAACCCTATGTCTGGCATCTGCCTTTGAACCCATGCCTTCCTCAGACCATTATGCTTCAGTGCAATGTAGGCATCTGCAGCAGCAGAATCTACTCGGAACAGGTCGATAAATGCAACCATACAATCATCACTCAAATAACACTCCTGCTCTTGAAAAAGATCCATCACTTTGGCCTGACACTCAGGTGATGTGTCAGAATGCATATGGTCTGGCTGCATTAGGAGGCTGCGCTCAATCATACTGTTGAAGCTATCTAGAGATTCCTTGATGCCATTCAATGTGATGGCACCAGTTACAGCAGTTCACTGCTTCTTGCTGCTCAACAATAATGATGTGCTAAGTGCGGACTGTTTGCGTTTAGAGGATGTAGATGCTGTGGTAGCCATTTGGGAAGTGGACATGGGATTTGTAGATGCTGCAGCTGCTGAGTCAGGGAGGAGGGGCAAAGGGAGAGATATTGGTGATGACTGTGGATACACTGATGATGGTGGTGGAACAGCAGGATTGCCATCAGACACATGCCCCCTGTTAGATCCGTTGCTAGGGATATCATCTTCACGTCCATCGAGGTGGTCCATCCCAAGAGCATTATCATTAGGTGTAGGGGGATCATCAGGGAGGAGTGCAAGTGTTGCATTTGTGGCACCATGAGTTCCTTGTCCAGGTCAATAGACACTACAAGGTCTTTACTCTCCTCCACCAATTCCTGGTGGATTCCTAAGGAATCCTAGGAATGAACCAAAACTTTACACTCCCCCACCATTCCTTGTGGATTCCTGGTTCATTCCTAGATTCCTGGTGGACTCCTAGGTCATTCCTGCCATTCCTTCCCATTCCTAGGAGTTCTAGGTGAGTCCTGGTCCATTCCCACCCCATTCCCATTCCATTCCTAGCCCATTCCCAGGGCAGGAATGGGGCAGGAATATGTGTATATAAGGGGGGGATTGTGGGTATGTGATGGTCTAGGAGGAGAGTGGGAGTGTGAGAGGGAGGAGAGAGAGGGGGGGAGT